>MU750261.1:24046-38771 GCA_026770625.1 Nicotiana glauca | reverse complement strand
ATAAAATAAGCAATTATAGAAGAGAAATTAGATGTAGATTGAGAGAGATTGAGAGAGATTGATGAATTGGTGAGTAAAAATGAAAGAATGAGGGGTATTTATAGTTGAAAAATGGGAAAAAATGTAATTATATAAAGTTTGGGGGCCAAATGGCTATTTTTTAAAGCGGCCAACGGATATTTTATACCCCCAACAGCTAGATTTTAAAATTCTAACCGTTGGGCTTTTTTTTAAAAAAAAATTTTTTTTTTTTAAAAAATAGCTGTTAGGCCCGTTAGGACCGACCCAGGCTCGCTAGCAGGTCCCGGGCTTAGCGGTCCCGGGCTTCGTGGGCCTGAACATTGTAACCGGCCCGTCGCGGGCCTTATGCACCATTAGGCCCAGGACCGCCAAGACCGGCCCGCCAGGACCGTTTGGCCCGTTTAGCCCGCGGGCCCAATCCGGTCCCGGTCCAGGCCCAGCCCACCATACAGCATTAACCCAAATGGAATATTCGGTGCGAATCAGGAATCTTCATTTCTGAGAAAAATATTCAGCAACATAAATCTGCTATCTGATATACATGATATGTCGCAACAACTTCATATCAGAGAGCAATACTTTCTGAAAATTGAACTCAATAAATCTTTTATGCATCATCCCAGATGCATATATATTAACACACAAAATGAACTCCTGAAGAGAAATTGTTATGATCTGTATTAGTTAGAACTTAGAAGTCACACGGAGAAAGTTAGCCTGTACTTGGGCAGTAACTGTCAAAGTTCAGCTCACTCTCATTCGCACTCATCTACTCCAAACTATAAGCTCAGGAGTATCGTCGAATGTGGGAAATTATCCATTATATCGATCTTTCTTCCTCTACTTCTCTTCTTTTCTCCCTTTCTTTCTCCTCTATTCTCTCTACCTTATTCTTCTTTCTTTCTCAAAGTAACCCTTTACTAAAGATTGGCGAGATACACGTGACCATGCCAACATCAGCATAGCTTAGTTCCATTTCCTTGCTCCTTGCCGTTCATTTCCCTGGATTCACTGTAATTGTACCTCCATTTGAATATCAATGGAATATTCCTTCTTGTCTTGCATTGTTCTGCAAAGAGAGATCATTAACATTTGGACAAAAGTTTCAACCGCCTTTCTTTTCTTCAACTAAAACCTGCCCGGTTTGTGACTTGGGACATGAACTACCATTATCTGAGTTAGTCTTTTGCAAGCAACTCCTTTTTGTCAAAGTTGCAAAAATGGTTTTTGTCATCAGGTTTGCCACATTGAGTCATGGAACGGAGGTTCTTGCCCTGTCTAAATTCCTTTGTAAAATAGGAGCCTTTCCTAGGCTGCTAATTCTGTTGTTGTAAGTAGCAGATGCATTCAGCACCTGATATCTTTTCAAGTGCACAAGTCAAGGGAACTGAACAACTGAACCAGCTGCAACTCTTGAAAGGTTTTGCATATAAACATCCGAATTGATGAGCTCTTAAGATCAAAAACCGAAATCCAATACACCGTCAAGTTGGAACAACTAGAACTCAAGGGAGTTGGGATATCTGTTATACTTGAAGCTGGTTGAGCCTGCTAAACCAAATTGAATGCAAAATCATATGGAACAGATCATATCTAGTCGGTGTTGATTTCCGAAGAAAATGCTTCTGCAACATCTTGACATTATTTTGCATGACCTGATAACGCCTCAGAGGTATACTCAATAAAATCTCCTTTAGCCTAAGAATATCCTCCTCAGCCACAACCACAGAAAAAGCCCTCCACTCAAGAACTTCGTCAAATGGAAGGGCAAAATTATCAGCAATGATAACTGGAACACACTCATAATATATCGCCTCCACAATCCTTGGGCTGTTAACTTCGTAACCCATCGGACAAAGGCAGACTTGCTTGATTTCATGTGTGTTCAGAATAAGACATAACTCTTGAGACTCTCTGGGGTAAAAGCCCATAAATTTTTATGGATTCATCTTTGTCCCTCCAATACTTAAGAAGTTTGGGACGGACCAGACCGTGCATATTTCCAGTAAAAAAGGCAAGAATCCGGCGTTGTGACACTCTTTTTCCGCCAAGGTTTATAAGAGGCCTCCTGCGATTCCTTATCGTGGTCTTTGGAAGGGAAACATCTTTCCCTGCAACAAATATTGCTTCAGATATATCTGCATTGCATAGAGCTTTTATGGTGTTTCTACTTAGCTCATCGTAGTCCTTTAGAATATATGGTCCCTGTAAGAATTTGTTAAAACATAGGGTAGTTAGAAAATATAAAAATATCCGTCAATCCAAAACACAAACGTTCCGAAATCAATAACCAGAAAATTTTCAAAAACACATCCAATAATTACAAATTCCCTCTAGAGCTGCACTGATATTTGAACCTGCATACAGTGCTTGTACATGCAATTTAACACAAGAAACAGAAAGAGTTTCGTATCTCTACTATTTAGTTTCATGTGCAGTAAAAGCAGTCTACTATTGGCTCATGGACTTTACTTATTTAAGAACAGTCCCCTCTAAGTTTAGAATCGGGAGAAATTCATTCAAAAATAGCCGTAGTTTTAAAAGTCATAGAAATTTAGTCACTTTTCATGTAAAGATAAATTTGAACGAAAACACTGCTCAAAATCCGAAAAATACACCAGCATAATATATTGGAGTTCCAGTACACTCCATCAAAGTATATTAGAACCCCAGTATATTATATTGGAGCTAGCAAAGTATACCGGTCCATCATAATATGCTGGAAGTTCAGGTGCATCGAACTCTAATATATTATGTTGGACCGGTCTCTATTACAGCAAAATAGTGACTATTTTTCAATGACATGGCAAACGCTGACTATTTTTGAATGACGGGTCCGAAAACTGGCTAACACGTGCTATTTTAACTTCAAAATCATTCCCCAATGGCCTAAGCCAATTCACTAAGCCTAAACCTCATTTTACAATCTAAGTTGCAAAAAGGGTCCATTTGGTTCAACTCGGTTATTTTATAAATAAATAAAAATTAAAAAAGAGAAAGTCTAGGAACCCACTCAAACAAAACTAAAATTGTATTCTGCTAAATCCATAATGTAATCCATGTTACTTACTCATTTCACATGATTAAAATCATACGTCCCAATTTATTTAACTAATTAACCAAAAATAAAACCTCTATGTTCAATCAAAAGAAACTGTGATATGAACCAAGACCGGAGCTGTTGAACACGACTTCCAACCCGACTTCTAAAGCTGCTGTTTTTTCTGCGAAAGAGGGACTGTTTCGAGGTGTTTCTAGCTGAGTTTTGGTGTTGATTTTGGGTGGAAAAGGGGACTGTTTTTAGCTGGTTTTGGCAGCATTTTTAGAGCTGATTTTCGAGACTATTTCAGCAGGTTTTCGAGGTGTTCTCAGGTAGTGTTGGTGGCTGTTTTTGGTGTGGTTTCAGCTATGTTTTGGCTGGGTTTGGGGCTGTTTCGTGGCAGCAACTATGGTGGCTTTAGATCTGCGTTTTTTGGGCTGAGTTTGAGGTTTAAGTGGGTTGTTTTACAGCTGGTTTTGAGCGGCAGTCTAGTGGCGGTTATTGGTGCGACAACTGATTTTTGAAGCTACGTTAACGGAGGTTTTGGTGTATTTTAATGGCTGAAACAGGTGGAGTGTGTGTGGAGGTGAGAAGCTACCAAGAAAGTAGGAATTTGTTAGGGAATCTTTTAGGTTATTATTTTTTTTATGATTTTTCTTTTTGATAATAAATAAAATAAAGTGTACGAGGTAAAAATTCCTAAAAATAATCCCTTTAATCCAAATGCTTTCATGACCAAATTTGTTATCTTCATTTCCATTTTTAAACTCCAACTAAAAGAAGTCAACCAAACTGATTTATAACATTTGTTAATTCAACTTAACCAAACGGATAACTTACAGCAATAATGAATCCACAGAAACCATATCTAACATGAAATAAGATAATATGGCAATTAATGAAAGCAAATAACCACTTAAAATTTCATATTGATTTAACAATTAAACAAGCAAATATCACAAATAGAGAGCTCAAAATATTAGTATCACGTAAGCAGTAAAACAAAAATAAGAGAAATCAAACAAACAATTCAAACACCCACCACACAAGATCTGGAATTTAGAAGATAAGTAAAGTAAGAGTATGACCTTTTAATAGTAACTTTATATATTTTGCCAAGATTTTTGGAGTACAAAGAGACATGAAACAATGGCATCTGCTCGTCATTGTAACACCAGCCCCTGCCCAGTGCCCACAAGTAAAATATCTATGACTCATGTTTTAATTAATAAGTAGAATTATTTTATACATCAATGCATATAAATTAAAAAGAAAATTTTACACACTAAAATAAAACAGAAAGTACTTACGTACTAGTACTAGTGTAAAAAAAAAAAAAAAGAAATGAAGCTAGCTAGCTGTTGTATAAAGGAAGTAATGGATCCAAGCCGAGTCGACGAAATGCGTTTTTCTTTTTTCTTCTCAGGTAGCACAGAACTGGATCAACCCTTTCTGCCCAAAACTGCCCGTCCTCAAATGCATCTTCCAACTTGTCGAAAAACCAATAGAGGATCTTCACAGAAGGAATTAGGTAGAGGAAAAACACAAGGGAGAGCGGCAACAGCAGCGAGACAGTGCTTGCAATTGAAAGAAAGGCGAAAAAATCGACATCAAATGGAAGATTGCGTGCATATGCTTGATATAGTCCAGCACATTTCACGTAAAATACAAAGAGGCACCACAGCATCACCAAAGAGCTTACAGCTATTGAGACGATGATAGAATGCTCTTGAAACAGATTCTGCTGGATACCTTGATATTTGAGCTGTAGCCAGCCAAGGAAAAGAGCTATTATCGCGGAAGAAAATGTGAGGATCGTCACCGGTTCTGCCATTGATGAGCTTTCAATTGAATTACCTGCACCTACGACACAAAAATATTTATCACTCAGGAAACTAGAAGAAGAAGAAGGAGGAGGAGGAGGAGTAGGTACAGAGGTACAATGAAGACAAAGGGGCGTTTTTTGGAAGACTGAAAGAAGAATTCTCGAGCTTATATACTCCTATAAGAGAGACTTAGGCCTCAAGAATTTAATTTGCTGCACTATCGCTTGGAATGCTTGTTTGAATAGCTTGTTCTTGCGAGGTTTGGTAGTCAAAGATGTCCCCTTTATTCCATGTATTTCAAACTATATATGTCAGATGTATTGACTAGCATAAAGCAAAATACTTTAGCAAAATTCTTTTTATCAAATATAATTGGTTTTTGGAGATTTTGAGGCACATGAAACTGAATATTTTTTCTACATCTTACAAAGAAAAAGAAAAAAGGTAGGGAGAAAGAGACAAAACAAGGCCTAAACGAGATGGAATGGAGGGAAAAGAATCAATTACAAAGACAACAACGACCGCCACGTTGACGACCCAGTAAAATCTAATTAATGGTTTTTGGGAGGATAATGTGTACGCAAACTTTACTCCTACCTCGAAAGAGTAGAGAAACTGTTTTCGAAAGACCCTGGCTCAAGAATACGAAAATAGACACTATCAGACCCACCAATAGAAACAATAAGAAAAACAACATCATGAAAAAAAAAGTAGATGCAAAGCAAAAGCGATAGACAGTACATAGACTCGGCACCATGAAAAACTAAAGAATCGTAAGACGCAACATTGCCACTAACTGACTTCGACAAAACCCCGACCAGACTAGCCTCACAATGGTACGAAATAGGGAAAGACTCAACTACATCATAACCTACAACCTTAATACTCGACCTCCACAACTTTCTATCAAGGGTCATGTCCTCGAAAATCTAAAATCTCGTCATGTGTCCTGCCTGATCATCTCTCCCCAATACTTCTTAGGCCGTCTTCTATCTCTTTTCATGCCCTCCAAAGCTAGCTTCACATCTTCCTACTAGAGCATATCGGCAAAGGGAAGAGCATATCGGCAAAGGGAAGAGAATCAGATTGTCTAACTTTAATTTGGAAAAGACAAAAAGCGTCATCTCACTATGGAGTTCTTATAAGGTGAATATATATATATATATATAAAATTAAGGTCTTTCGATAAAGTATAAAGTTTAGCTTTAGGCCACAAATATCGTTGAACCGCCCCTGGTTACTGATTTCAGCGTGTTCACCCAAACAATAATACTCTTAGAAATAGGCCGTGGCGGACCCAGGATTTTGTGCAAGCCGGTTCAATCTTAGAAGTACATAACTTTAATCGTAAAATAGTAATTATCAAGTGGGTTCAAATAAAATATTTGTACAAAATTTACGCAGCTTTAGACGTAATTATACATGGTATGGATAAGGTTTTCGCCCACCCACCCTTCTCAGACCCAGTTATAAAATTATATTGAGTATATTGTTATTATTATTATTATTGTTGTTGTTGTTGTTGTTGTTGTTGTTGTTGTTGTTGTTTTTGACTAAGTTATAGAATCACATTGTGTGACAATCATCATAATCAACTCAAATAATAATAATATATACGAATTTCATTAAATAAATTTTACTTCCTTATTTTAATTTGTATGTGAATTACCAATTTCATGAAGGGATTTTTACCTATTTATACTATGTCTGAAACATATTTATCCTCTCTAATCAAGTTTTTACGTAATTACATAGTCATATAGTATAATTTACCAGTTATATACAAATTAGATTTAAATGAATCTCCCTTGATTGTAGCATTTTAATTTGATAACAAAATCTCATACCGTCAACCAATTACCCATTAATCTCTCTTCGTCTCTCCTTTTGTTCTTTCTCATGTACTCGTAATAGTTTTTAGTTCTTAGATCAACTTTTTGGCTTTCTATGCTACCATCTAGAGAAAGCTGGTGAGGACCTATCAAAGCAACATGTTTATTACTGCCTTCAATATATATTCAATGGTTAATTCTCTTAAACCTTGGGAATATGCTTGCTGTTTCTCATAATTGAAGCTGTGGACCATGTCCGTCTTTTATTTCCTTCCCTACGATTTCTGATCAATGGCTTTTAAGAAGAAACTTCCTAAAGTAGGAAAAGGCCTAGCATGTCTAAACAAATGCTTATAATTTTCCAGTCATTTTCCTCCTTCAACGTGACAAATACTTTAAGATGTACGTGTAACATAAGCATTAATAGTTTGAAGAATAAAAACAGTTCTTGCATGTTTGAATTGGCAGAGAATATAATCTTGCTCAACCAAATACTTACCCCTGCAATTTGGACTCATTAACATTAATTAGTTTCTCTTATTTCTAGGAGATTCAATAATTTATCCATATAAAAATATTATTTTTTTACTTTATTTGCGTGGTATAAGTTTTTAACAAAGAGTATTCAATTGAACACAACCCGCTCCTAAAGAATGTACGTACTTAATTTGGTTTCGTACCGTTTCATGGAGTTTCAGCTCTTGATTATATTTATGCAAGCAGGAAACAATTAAGATAAATTATAGAGAAATTTTTATAAAGCACTATTTTTTAATGGTAATTAGCTATCTATAGATATAATTTGCTATATTACGGATTGTAGATACCTTTTATGTGGTTATAAGATGTATTTGATGTATTTAAGCTATTGCATTCATGAATACAGTAGCAAAAATAGGCGTGAATCAGGGAAGTCCAGATAATCAGTTATTGTATTCGAGTGTATTCGATTGTATTCATGGAGTGAAACATGAAATTACAGCTGGACAGATTATTGTATTCGACTTTATTCACGGTGTGAAATAGGGAATTACACTATTTTTAAAAGGAAAAGTGAATCAATTAACATAATAGGCTCCTAATATAACTCAACAAACTCAATTATAACACACAAATTTTGTATTTTCGGTTATAAAAAAGTTTATCAGCCGAAAAATACCTAAAAAACATAGCAATCTTCAGAGAAATTATATAATACATCTGAATACATAAATTATATTAATTAAAATATATATATAAATGCATTCATGGCATATAGCGAGAGAGTGAATATAATAAAATACATAGAATACAACAGGATACATTGAAATACAATTAAAAAAAAAGACAGTGGATACAATAAAATATATGGAATACAACGAGATAAATTGAAGTACAATGGAAAAAAAAGACAATGAATACAATGAAATACATGAAAATACAGCATGATAGTTTTAAATCTTGTTTTCTTTCTTTCTAAAATCTTTATTGTATGTGACTTGTATATGATACATTAATACCCAAAATAATACTCACTAATACAATTATATTACGATTATATTAAATTTTAGTGTAGAGTTGTGATTGAAACGTGAAGAAGATGAAGATCATAATTGTGTCATAATTTTTCAGAATGTATTGTAATTGTATTATAATTGTATATGTATTGTAAATATTGCAGGAATTGTATTACAAATGTATGATAATTGTATATTATTTCGAGCAAGATGAATTTTATAATTTGTATCACAAGTATGATAATTGTATATTAATTTATTAGTATTGTATCAGGTATTATTTTGGGTATTAATATACCGGATACAAGTTAGATACAATTGTGATACAAGTATGATACATTTATATTTTAGGCTCATACCTGATACAATTCAAATACAATTATGATACATTTATCATACAATTATCATAAGATTTTAGAATATTTTTTAACAATATAAAGCTGTCGGTAATGGTGGAAAGAGATAGAAGGTGGAGATTTTGGGCGTAGATTAAGGAATTTTGATGTAAAGAAAAAAGAGAGAGAAGAGGAAAGGAAAAAAAATATATAATTGAATC
Source organism: Nicotiana glauca (assembly GCA_026770625.1). Classification (NCBI taxonomy): domain Eukaryota; kingdom Viridiplantae; phylum Streptophyta; class Magnoliopsida; order Solanales; family Solanaceae; genus Nicotiana; species Nicotiana glauca. The sequence continues at coordinate 30,000 of MU750261.1, read as the reverse complement.
TAGAGGGGTACAAACGAAACCGACAAACCGCACCAACCCGATAATTCGAGTCAAACCGAGAAAAAAACCCGACCATGGTTTGGTTTGATTTGGTTTGGTGTTGGAAAAAAAAAACCCGACCATAGTTGGTTTGGTTTGGTTTTAACTAAAGAAAGTCAAACCGAAACCAAACCAACCCGACATTACATATATATAAATTTGAGATATATTTAATATAAAAATATACTTATTGTGATGTAATTTATAAATATTTATTTAAAAAATTCATAATTTTATCTTTTAAGGTATTATTTCAACGTTGGACTTAGAGCTTTTGAATGTTCCAATAAGTTTTATAGCCATTAACATTAGTGAATTAAATAATGCTAACAAAAGTACAAAATAAAATCAAGTCAATACTAATGCTAACAAAAGACATTCAATTCAATACTACGAACAGGAATGTATTGAATATCTATTTTTTGTTTTGCAATAATTTAGATATAAATGCATAACCTATTTTTTATTTTTTCTTTAGCATTTAGTCATGTAATTAATACTCCCTTATTAGTCTACGTATTTTAGCATGACGTAGTACTTTTAGGTTATGTTTATTCTATTATGACTTTTTAATTAGTAATATTTATATTACATAATTTTATTGCCTTTATTGTTGAATATTTTAGGATAATGCCATGATACATCTCATATTTTATATTATTTTCTTGGAAAATACTTTATATAGTTGTATCTTATTAGGATTAAAGAAATATTTTGAGCACAATTTATATGTTTTGTTCTACGAAGATTTTACTGAAAAAAAATTCGAAAAAACCCGAATAACCCGAAAACCCGAGAAAAACCCAAAAGCGAAAAATACGAGTTTTATTGGTTTGGTTTGGTTTGGTCTTTATATTTAATAATCCGACACAATTTGTTTGGTTTGATAATTGTAAAATCCGAACTAACCCGACCAATGTACACCCCTAATTGAATCCCTTAATTGAAGGCACTAATAATGGAATGTGGGTCTTTTAAGAAGCAATATATACAATTTATAAGAAAAATCTAGATACTTATTAAAAACTTCAAAACATAAAGAACATAGGTAAATACGTTTCTAATATAGTATAGCTAAATAAAAATTCCGTCTTTGATTGAAGTAGTCTTCTCCGAATGAGCCCAAACGGATCTTAATTACTGAAGAATTGACACCATTATAGTCACTTTTAATAGTGTTATTTAAGATACATATAGCCATTAGTTATAATGTCTTTAAAGTGTAAGTATTTTGTTTTTGCTCTTCTTTTTCTTCTTCTCCCGTATTTCTTCTTGAATGTGGCGTATGGACTTTAGAGGATTATTCCTGACTTAGTAATAAAGTGGTGAAAAAGCTTCAAATTTGTGGTGATTGCAGAGTGATAATATGCTTCAACTGTGGTTCAAACTGAACTGAAATAGCATAGAAATTCAACCTTCAAGAGTCAAACTCATTCCGTTGGAAGCAAAAGGTGTTTTCCCTTGGGAATCTTACCGGAATGTACCAAAAAAGATAGTATTTACCAACAATTAGTCAGTTTAGTCATGTTACCAAAAATAGCCAAAAAGTTTATCAATCATATACAACACTAAAAAAATACCCTCAAGTATTGTTGTGATTCGCTGAAAACACATAGATGAGGCAATATATCAATTTTAACTAAGTTTGAAGGTGAGTTAGGCTAGATATTTGGTCGGACAATTCATGTCCTAGTGTAACGACCCGGCTAGTTGTTTTGAGAATTAGCATCTCGTTCGGCGGCTTAAGGTCTCGAGCAACTTCGTATTATGTGTTATGATTTGCATGTGTGGCCGAGTTCAATTTTCGGACGATTCAGGGTCAATTTGGAAGAAGGAGTCATGTTTTAGAAGCTTGAGCGGTAAAAGTTGACCAGAATTTGACTTTTATGTAGACGACTCCGAAATAGCATTTTGATGATTTCAATAGTTTTGTATGGTGATTTTGGACTAGGGAATGCTTTCGGATTTGGTTTTGGAGGCACATAGAGTAATTTGAAGTATTTCGACAAAAATTGAAAAGTTGAAGTTTTGGAAGGTTGAGAGGTTTGACCGAGAGTTGACTTTGGTGATGTCGGGGTCGGATGCGATTTCGAGAGTTAGATTAGCTCCATTATGCCATTTGGGACTTGCACGCAAAAGTTGACATCATTCCGGATTGATTTGGTATGTTTCGGCACGAGTTTTGGAAATGGGAAGGTTTGGAATTTCATAAGTTTGTTCGAGGTGCAATTCATAGTTCCGATGTTGTTTGATGTGATTTGAGGTCTCGAGTAGGTCCGCGTTATGTTATATTACTTGATGGTATGCTTGGACGGGGGCCCCGAGTGTGTTTCGAAGGAGCTTTGGACTATTTTCAAATTTTGGGGACATGTCTGATTTTGGTATGCGTGAGCCTGGTCGCTTCTGCGATCATAGAGGCATGGGAGGAAGCTCGCTTCTGCGGAGTTAGGCACGCAGGTGCAATGGCTGCTTTTGTGGCCCAGCAATCGCAAATACAAAGTTGTTCGCTTCTACGATTCCTTTAGCGCTTCTGCATTGTCACCGGTGCGACTTTATTTCCGCAGATGCGGATCCTGTCCTGGTAAGTTGAGTTCGCAGATGCGAACTTATGCTCGCAAATGCGAGGCTGCAAATACGGCTTTTCCATTCGCAAATGCGAAGGGCACTGGATTGAACACATATATGTCGAAGGTTTGATGTTTTTAACATATTTTGAGTTGTAGACCTCGGTTTTTGGAGATTTTTCATGGAGTTTTCAAGAAAATCATTGGGTAAGTGTTCTTCACCCGGAATTTATTATATTTCATGATTCCATCTTTATTTTTATCTTATAATTAGTGTTTTGAGTTGAGGAAAAAATGGGATTTTTTGAAGAAATCTTTCAAAATGTAAAATGATGATTTGAAGGACGATTTAAGGTTGAAAATTGATAATTTTGGTATGGTTGAACTCATATAGGAATGGGTGTTCGTGTTATGTGTATTTTATAGATTTTGATGTGCGGGTCTGGGTTAAAACAATTGAAGCTTTATTTTTTCTAAAAATTCATATAAGTTTTATTTATGATTTGAAGTTATTTTAGCTAGATTTGAGCCGTTTGGAGGTTGTTTCTATCGAGAAGGTCATTTTACAATAACAGTCTAGCTTCTCTGAGGTAAGTATCTTGCCTAACTTTGTGGGGGGAGGCAGACTACCCCTTAAGATTTGAGTGTTTTGTGCTAATTGTGTCATATGAAGGTCGTGTACGCGAGGTGACGGGTACGTGCTTGGGATTATGTAACCACCCGTCGGTCGTTTTGAGAATTTACGCCCTGATCCCATATTAACTGCTTCCTCGTTATCTATTTCTGCTTTTGTGACTTGCCGGGATAATTCGTTTGGAGTTTCGGAGTATTTTCGGACACTTATTCCCTAAATGAGAGCTTAAGTCTTAGAATTTAGACCATAGTCTGAACAGTGTGAAGACGACTCTGAAATGGAGTTCCGTCGATTTCGTTAGCTTCGTTGGGTGATTTTGGGCTTAGGGGCGTGTTGGAATTGTATTTTGCAATCTGTAGCTCATTTAGGCTTGAAATAGCGAAAGTTCAATTTTTGGAGTTTCGGGCTGGTAGTGGATTTTTTTATATCGGGGTCGGAATCTAATTTCGAAAGTTGGAATAGGTCCTTAATGTTGAGTATGACTTGTGTGAAAAATTTGGGGTCAATCGGACGTGGTTTGGTTGGTTTCGGCATCAGGATTAGATTTTGAAGTTTCAAGTTTTAAAGTTTCGATTGGAGGGTGATTCGTGATTTTAGAGTTGTTTGATGTGATTTGAGTGCTCGACTAAGTTCGTATGGTGATTTAGGATTGGCTGATATGTTTGGTTGAGGTCCTGGGGATATCGGGTGAGTCAGGTTGCTTAACGGATTGGTTTGAGACATGCAATTGCTGAAGTTTGCCGCACCTGGTATTTTTGCACTTGCGTATTTTGGATCGCAGGTGTGGAGCCGCAGAAGTGGCTAAGGAGCCGCATATGCGGATTTGGGCCTTGTCTGCTGGTATCGCAGGTGCGGTGGATAGTCCACATAAGCGGAAGCGCAGGTGCAGTTAGGTACTGCAGGAGCGGGCTCACAGATGTGGCCTAGTGCTCGTAGATGCTGCACCAGCCCATTTAAGTGGATTTCGCACCTAGGATGGTTCTTCCGCAGGTGTAGGGCCGTAGGTGCGGTCCTGGGAGCACAGAAGCAAAAATCGCTGGGCAGAAAAGAGAGGCATCTAGGGTTTAGTTTTCATTTCATAAAATTCAATTTTGAGCTCGGAGGAAGGCGATTTTTCGAGAGATTTTTAGAGGAAATCTTTGGGTAACGATTCCTAATACTATTTTGATCATATATCATTAGTTTAATATTGTTTTCTTCATCTAATAAAGTAATTTGAGTGAGAAAGTTAGGAAAATGGGGGGAAAGTTCCCCAATTGAATTTGAGAGTTTTGAGTGGGATTTTGTCATCGGATTTGGATAATTTTGGTACGAGTGAACTCGTGAGTGAATGTGTGTTCATAATTTATTACTTTTACCCGATTTCGAGATGTGGGCTCAGGGAGGATTTTTGGGATTTTTTCTATTTTCTTGCCTTAGCTTTGATTTCATTAGCTAAATTAGTTATTTGTAGCTATATTTAAGTTATATAATTAATTTGATTAGACTTGGGCCATCCGGAATCGGATACTCGTGGCAAGAGCGTGATTTTGAATTGATTTGAGCTTGGTAGGAGGTAATTGTCTTGTCTAACCTTATGGGGGAACTCCCCTTAGGATTTGGTACTTTTTGATATATGAGCATCGTGTACGTGAGGTGAAGAGTGCGTACACGGGTTATTTGTTGAAAAATCTCGTTTTCATTAAGCAAATATATGTTTTTTCCTTTAATTGAGCAACACTAGTATATGTAGCTATCCTGTTTAGCTTAGGAAAGCATGCCTACGTGCCTTAACCGTCTTAACTGTCTTAACTGCCTATTTGAATTTTGTGCAGCATGTTTAGTGAAAATTACCTATCTTCCTTGACATGAACTTAGTCTAAGCTGTAGAATTCCTTATTCAAACTGTTGTTTATGTTGATTGAGTTGCATATTTACTTTGGGACTACGAAACAGTATTCCGGGAGATCCCCCTGCACGTTTATGTTTGAGACTACGGGACGGTATCCCGGGATATTCCTTGTACTGGATATTTACTTTGGGACTACGGAACGGTATTTCGGGAGATCCCCCTGCACATTTACGTTTGGGACTACGGGACAGTATCCCGAGAGATCCCCTACACATTTACGTTTGGGACTATGGGATGGTATTCCGGGAGATCCCCTGTTGCTATCTCTATGTACTAAGTTGTTGTGTTTCTGTAATTTCATTCTTGTTAAATGTTAGTATTTATCTTTACTGCAATATATATATATATATACACATACATACCAGTAGGGCCCTGATCTGATCTCATCACTACTCGACCGAGGTTAGGCTTGGCACTTACTAGATACCGTTGTGGTGTACTCATGCCCTTTCCTGCACATATTTTTCGTGTGCAGATCCAGGTACCTCTTTCCAGCCACATTTCCAGTGAGGTGAGGCGATAGTAGAGACTTCGAGGTATATCTTCCACGTTCGCGGACCTAGGAGTCCCTATCTACTCTTCCTTAAGTTAAAGGCTTTCTTGTATTTTTCTTCTTTAATAGATTCTTGTCACGACCCCAATCCCGATCCTGATGGCGCCCAACAAAACTTCTAGGCAAGCCCGACCATTTACACTCTCAACCCGAGCATGAAGCTCAAAATCAGTTAATTGAATATCATTATCGACAATAAAGCTAAAATCTTAACTGATAGATAGAAACCAAACTGGATAATCTCCCAAAGACCTGGGGGTCATGAGTCTAGAG
>MU750258.1:45762-62426 GCA_026770625.1 Nicotiana glauca | reverse complement strand
TGCTGGTTGACGAAGGGACTGTTGGGGGACGACGTGGTGCTGGTGGTGTTTGGCGAGGGTGGTCGTTGTTTGGGACGGAAGGCTGCAGCAGCTGGTTCTCGTCCTAGGCTGGACGACGGAGGACGAACTGGCCTGTTGTTTGGAGGTTATGTGACGGGAATGGAGGTGATCGTTTGACGTTGGAGTCGTGGGTTGAAGGTGACCGAAAATGGTGGTTTTAGAGGTTTAGGTTTTCTGATTTTGTAGGGTTTTCGGTTGAGTATTCTTGAGGAAGATGACTCTACAGTAGTCCCTCCCTCTCTTTTTCAAAAACGTTTTTCCTCCCCCCTCCGTGTGAATGTGTATTGTGTATATATTTGGTGATGTGTGTGTATTGCCCTTTTCTCTTTTTGTTTTTAACTAGTATGCGTACCCGCGCGATGCGCGGATCAATTCAAAGTAAAAAAGAGCGAAGAGAGATAATAAAAATATATGTATATTGCAGATTAAATTTAGCGATCAAATTCAAAAGAATTACAACAAAAAATAAATAGATGAATTTTATTGGGGCCAATATTGGGACCCAAGTATGATGCAAGACCGAATGACGATACTATTCTAAGGAATTTTTCCGGTAGTTGTGAAGCTAACTTAGAAGTATGGTGCTCTCCAACGCCTATAAACAACAATAACAAAAAATTAAACATCAAGTTTTGAGTACAATATATAAGAAAAGAAGTAACATAGAATAATAGTTTATTATTCACCTTCTTTGTGTTCACCGATAAAAGGAAGCAACTTGACAGATAGATAACGATTGTAACTTAATCGATCACAACCTTCTTTGCTTTAATCTTTTTGCTGATATTTATATAGAAAATACATGTTGAATAATTTAAGATATTAAATTTTCACTATAAATTTTTTGAAACAGTAAATTCTAAAGCAAAAAACCAGTTTAACATAAAGGAAATCATAACCATATTTTTCAATTAACATTTAACGGCAAATAAAATAAAAAAGATTCAGCAAAGCGTAAAAAAAGAATAATAAAAGTGAAAAAACAAAATACTTTTAGAACGAAAACTAAATTCTGCAATGGATTAAGAAAGAGATTTTGAACTTGAGTACATATGAGCAGGTAATAGATCAACAAATAATATACGATATTTAACTGAACTCTTTGCTGACAGAGATGAAATTAGAAGTAAGTTCAATTTATATATTAGCAGAAAGAAAATTTGATACAAATCATGCTAACACAGGTGTATAGAAGATTGTTATGTCACAACACTTGATATTTTTTGTTAAAATAGAACTGCAACATTGAACAACAACAACATTGAACAAATTAACATTTTTCTTTCTTGCACTCATATCAGCTACCGATCTATTATGCTCAATAGTCTTCTCACAATATGATCATTAATCAATATGTACACTTAAAAGAGCAAAATATCAATCCAGGTACAACTATAATGCAAAACATAAGAACTAACACAAAAAATGATATAAGAATTCCAATATAACTTATGAAAATATTCATTTTCACTCTCTCCATTACTAAGATATTCCAATATAAATTTAAATTATTTAAAATTAGGATATAAGCCAAAAAATGTGCATTCAGTTGAATGCATAAGCAAAACTCTAAGTCAGTGTTGATAAGAATTCTTTCACATAAAATAATTCTCGGATGATGTATATAAAAGAAGAAAATTGCCATATATATAAAGATCAGAACCAACTAACTCTAAATTCTAAAGTAGCTATGATGGAAAGTAGTACAACTTTGAACCTTATTTTATTGCAATTAAGCACATATATTATGGAAAAGTTAGAGATATCACCATTATTTTTACCTTTTTTATTGTCTTGATCATGTATTTGTCATTATTTGTCAAGTAGAAGAAGCTTTCACTTTTTCCTCGGGAGATTGGCCCTCTGAGAGGGCCACATAGACAACATATACTCCGTTGCATTCACCTTTAAACATCCGTTGTGTGTGTATTCTAGTTCAAAAGGCATTGGGCATTATGTTAGAGTGTGGCTAATAAAAATATTTCTAATTGTAATGATATAAAAAAAATGTGTCCTATTGTATACTTATAGAACATATTGTGCCACTTGTTATGCTCATGACCTTATGGGTTTATATAAGTAGTCATAAAGTCATCTTTTGATAAAGGTTGCAAAAAGGGAAGGGTTGCAAAGGCCGAAAGTCTCTTTAGTAATTGGTAGGTATCAAACCTAAAAATATAGAATCATCAAAGAGCTTTTCATTCTCTTTTATTTTATTTTGCCCAGAGAAGGTAACAAAATGTGTTGTATATATGCATATCGGGGCTGATACCAACTTTGACCATCTTACTAAAAAAGGCAAAGGCTTGCCTGTTATTTGCTAGCTTGCAGCTCCGAGATATGATAATGGTATAAGTCAATAAATCTAGAGAGATACTATTTGCAGACCTTTCTTCAGCATCTTATAAGCCTCTGCAACCCTTCTATATGGCCATTCCACTTTTAATTAAACATGTCATTATAAATTGATAATAAGCAAAAGTAATACATGTTATACACCAGAATGGCTTTGAGGGAATGTCTAATAACTATGTGGGACATACAAGTTGAAACTAAATATGTAAAGAGCCAATCAAAAGCTTTATAATATTTTGATGAGAACAATATGAATTAAACATAAAAAGTGACAATTTTCTATCACAGATTCAAACAAATCTTAAATTGTTGTATAAAAGCTCAAACCTATTTAAATATTTGGCAGACTATGACGGTTAATAATTTTTTACTTGGCAGTGAATGCTACATTTTCGACTCGACAATAATTAAAAATAATGCAACCAAATTGGGCAAAGATTATATCTTAAGTGTGAGAATGATACTGGTATTCACTCCATTCCAAAGAAGAGGCCGGTTGGTGAGCAATCGATTGCCATGAGGCAGTTTACTTTTTATTGTGGTAGAAAAAGATTTATTCATAAAAGGTATGTGACTAAGAAATCTTGCTTATTGATTAAAATATAAATTATGAATGTTTTGTTGTCTGATATTTCATAAATCAATTACTCAAAAAAAAAAAAAGAACGGAAAGCATATTACGAAATCACCATAAATCCACCATATTCAGTCAAACCATATGATGTACATCGGAATTAAGAGTTTTCTATTTGTCATGTGATGTTAATGCTGGTCATCAGCTAAAAGAGATGGGGCTATTCCCTAGTTCAATAGATGATGGATGTCAGTCGCATGCGGACTAAAAAAAATATATCGTTAAACATTATAAGTACATAACTTAAAAAGGGAAACAATAAAAAAGTAGTCAAAATTTATGGGAAAGTCATAATATTCTACCTCAATTATCAGTTCCGGAACTAAATTCCCCTTCGTATGTACTTGGTTCAAATTTAGTGTTTGCCTCCCTTCCATTGCACTTTATAACAGTCTTATTGTAAGGCTTGGGCCAAAAATCAGATCATGTCAATGTTAAAAGCGTAAAAAATATAACACAAAAGGGTAGGGGATAGTCAAGTTATCATTATTCGACCTTCCAGCTTCTATCTCGCTATCAATCCAAGATAGATATACCTATTGCATATATCCAATTGCACTACATTCATTCTTCATTAGTACAATCTAAATCAAAATATAAAATATATCTGAAACAAAGTCTTAGTAAGAGAAAAGAGGCAACAATGACAGTATACTCATTTACATTGTTATATAGTTTATGTATAGTTGATAGTGAAGATTTTGAAGAAATGATGGACTTGCAGTTTTGCTTCTTCTATCTATTTTAATGTGTTTATATCAAGTGAATAACCTTGACAATTTTTGAATCTAACAAAGTAATAACTTATTGCAAGGGTGAACTTTTTATACGAAGTATTGCACATTGATAGTTTCCTAATTTTTAACTTAAGGGGGATTTTGGAGCATATTTTCTTCAAAAAGTTCTAAAAGAGCTGGTAACCATAAAGGGACTAAATACTACTTCATTCAGATGAGAGACTAACAATTCCTTCTAGCTAATGATTGAGACAAACTCTAATTAGAAAAGTAATACTAAACATTTTGTTTTATGTTAAAAGTTTTATTAGATAATCATTCTAGAACTGAAGAGAATGTGAAACTTCCTATGAAGATAACATAAACCAGAATACAATTATAGTATGTGCAGATGAAAGGTTTAATTTTGTAACTCAATTCTTAGTAGTGTATTTCTAATTTCCTTGAACAAATTATACAATGACCAACAAATAGAAAAGAAAAAAGTGAAAAAAAGGTGAAAATTTTGTTGCTTTTTCTTTATTGTACTCATTTATCTATTCACAATTCATGCAAGCGTTAAAATTGCTTGTGAGAATTTTGGGATCGTATACTGAAATTTAAGGATTATTTATGAATTACAAATTACATCACTCACCATTTGTAGTTCAGAATTCCTAATTGATACGCGCACACAGGACAAAGAAAGTAGAAAACCAATTCCAAAAGGCTGTGAAATTATGTTACAGAGAATCCAACACAGAAGAGTTAGTGGTAGGAGTTGAAATCGTGGTGCGAGATTGCGGGATTCTTAAAGATGTAAAGAGCATAATACCATAAATTTAAAATCGAGTTTAGAAAAATACCTGTATAAATCTATTGGGGATCTGAACTTGGTTCTTCTATATATTATAGTCCAAGGTGTCTGCTTCCCTACAATAAAAATGACTTGTAGTTTCGATGTACTATTTTTCTCGTGAAGACACATTAAACTATTAAGGACGGTCTAAAGCGCAAAAAAAAAGTGAAGAGATTTGCCCAAGTCATGTGAATATGCACAGACTATGGACTTTTTAGAACAGTGATGAAACAATATCTTCCAAAAGAAAAAGAACATCTCTGCAGAAATATGTACCCAAAGTCGGTTTTATTTTGAAATTTTTAATTCGAATCTTTTGACGGAATCCCACCATTGGAAGATTTTTTTTCTTCTTGATTTGTGAAGATGAAATCTTTGCCTTAGATATTCGATTCTAAAAGTTTACAGAGAGAGAATTTGGGGATCTTGGGGAGGTTAGGGTTTGTATTGTGAAGAAAAAGAGATTTATTAACTGCATTTGTCCGTAGTTATAATTCATTCTACACGTTTAACACCACCTAAAGGAACAGTTACTATTTTAAATTTAAATTTTAAATAAAGTAATTAATTATTACCTAGATCAACTAATTTTGTCCCAAGAATTACACATGTCAATTTCTCTTTGGGATACTTGGCAAATTTTCAAGGCTGACTTTCTTCTTTTAAGTAAATATTGCTTGTTTCTCCCATCCCTCCCCATTCACGTGAGCTCTTTCCCCATTATGTATTGTCCATATATGTATTGTATTGTATATTCGTTTTGTCCATTTTAAAATTCCTTCTCCCATCCAACCGTGTTCCCTCCCCATTTAATTGTGTCGTGTAGTGGACTCGAATTATTATGGGCTAGGTCCGAAAATTAGGTCTGAAACGGGTAGTTTAAACCCGAATATTATTCTTTGCCCGGAGCCGAGAATAAGAACACGATGTTATTTAATTAATCCTACATAAGCAAAATAACTATAAAAATAAGACTGACAATTAAAACAAAATAATTTTTGGTATTTTTCAAGTTTAAAATGACTACAAAATATTAATAAAATTATTTTTTTGTAATTTTCGTTTTTATATAAAGATAAAAATATAAAGTATTATTTTTTATATTTTTTAAGTTTAAAATGATTACAAAATATTAATGACACTATTTTTTTGTAATTTTTGAAATTATATAAGGATTAAAAATAAGGTACTATTTTTGTATTTTTCAAGTTTATGAGAAATACATATACTAAAATTTATATATCATTTATTTTGTAATTTTTTCATTTTATGATGAAAATAAAGTAAAATGGTCAAAATTAGCTAAAATAGCTATATTAGGCCTAAATTAAATATTTACGCTAAAAATGTGAAAATTCTCGGGGAGGGTCAAAAATCACACGTCTACAATTATTCTCATGACTATGTTCTATTCTTGCCTTTTTCATTTCTTTAGGACTTAGAGAATAGTTTAGCATTTTTATCCTTTGAAAATGCTTTATGATTATTCTCATGACTTATTAACATGAGGTTTATAAAAGAGGGCCCTTTTATATTTATCGACACTTAATGAAGAAGACGTCTCAACTTCATAATGGTGTTATAATACGATGAAAAGAAATAGGAACACACATGTTTTGTTTGAAGTAACTTTGACAAGTTTTTATTCATGAACCTTGACAAGTCATTTGAATAATACATTACATGTGTTTGGATTACATCTATAACTTTCTCGTAACTGTTTTTCTCGTAACTGGTTTTCATACAAAAAAGAATAATAGGAACGGGATTTTTACTTATAACCCGTTTTGATACATAGTCTTTACCCTAACTATTGAGGGATATATGTAAGATCCCTTTGGCTTCGAAGCATTAGGAAGGGTTTGATAAGTGACTCTGTTGTTCTCACGGGAAAAAACACTATGATGAGTGTTCTTTTACTTTCTGCATACACGTGCCCGTATATACTGCAAAGTCTCCCAAGTGTTTGAGCGTTGAAGTATGAAACCTCGAGCACTTGTTAATGTCTATCTCTTGGTACTTTTCCTGAAAAGAAAAAACATACGGGACTCAGGGGTGCAATTATAGATGAAGATAGCTTAACCCGTTTGTGTTTCTATCAGAAAAATTATAACCCTAGGCCAAGAATTTTATTGTGTTCCGTTTTGCCTTACAGGTTGTGACTCATCATTTAGTATGGGTTAGCATTTTGCCTAGCATCTAAAATTATTAGTAAAACTGTAATAATTTAAAAATAAATTTTAACATGATGATACCTGACCGTGGGTATTTCCTTAGAAGTGATATCTCTTCAAATGGACAGCATTCCAGTGCGAAGGTAGGACTTTTCCGTCCATCGTTTCTAACTCGTATGCTCCTTTCCCTGCAATATCCCTAATTCTATAGGGTCCTTTCCATGTTGGACTTAGCTTTCCTGAATTAGCAGCTTTTGTAGACTGAAAAACTTTTTTGAGCACGAAATCCCCAATTTTGAAGAATATGAGGCGTGTCTTTCTATTATAATATCGTTCAATAACTTGCTTCTGTGCTGCCATTCGTATTAAGGCAGCTTCTCTTTTTCCCTCGAGTAAATCAAGGTTAACCCGCATCTCTTCATTATTCGATTCCTCTGTTGTTTGTATGAACCGTGTGCTTGGTTCTCCTATCTCGACTGGAATCAAGGCCTCAGTTCCATAAACCAATGAGAATGGTGTTTCTCCCGTGCTTGTTTTTGTAGTAGTACGATAAGCCCATAAAACTCTAGGTAATACCTCAGGCCAATTACCCTTTGATTCCTGTAATCGCTCCTTCAAATTATTGATAATGATCTTGTTTGTGGATTCCGCTTGTCCATTCCCTACTGGGTGATATGGTGTGGATGTTATCCTTTTGATTTACCAACTTTGAAAAAATTCTGAGATTTGAGCTCCTATGAATTGTGGACCATTATCACACACGATCTCCTTTGGTACTCCGAATCGGCATATTATGTTTCTCCAAATGAAGTCTTTAACTTCTTTCTCTCTTACCTTCTTAAACGCTCCCGCTTCTACCCATTTAGTGAAATAATCAGTGAGTACAAGCAGAAACGTTACTTGACCTTTTGCTTATGGCAATGGACCTACGATATCCATTCCCCATTTCATGAAGGGCCATGGGGCTATAACTGGATGCAATAACTCCGCTGGTCTGTGCATATTGTTACCGTACCTTTGACATTTGTCGCATTTAGATACGAATTTTTCGGCTTCTTCTTCCATTTTAGGCCAATAATACCCTGCCCTAATTAAAGTTTTTACTAACGACCTTCCTCCTACGTGATTTTCGCAATGTCCTTCATGTATTTCCCTCATTACGTACTCCGTTTGAGAAGGTCCAAGACATCTTGCTAAGGGGCCACCAAACATTTTTCGATATAAATTTCCTTGTTTTAAACAGTATCGGGCTGCCTTTTTTCGTAGAGCGTAAGCCTTCTTTTTGTCATCAGGGACGGTACCATACTGTAAAAAAGTAACAATTTCGTTCCTCCAATCCCAAGTTAAATGATTGAAATTTACCTCATACTTATCAGGTTCAAAAGCTGAGTGGAATAAATGTATGATTGAAGCGTTCGTATCATTCACTACATCAGCTGTGGATGCAAGGCTAGCTAAAGCGTCTGCTTCACCATTTTCATCCCTTGGAATTTGCATGACTTTCCAGGTTTGGAATTGATTAATTAATTCTCGCACCTTCTCCAAATATTGTTGCATCCTAGCTTCCCTGGCCGTGAAAGTTCCTAGCATTTAGTTAACCACAAGTTGTGAATCACTTTTAATCACTATATGATTTATTCCAAGTTCCCGTGCCAATTTTAGTCCTGCAATCATAGCTTCATACTCCGCTTCATTGTTAGTCATGGAGATACATTTAATAGCATGTCCAATAGTTTCACCCGTAGGTGGTACTAAGACAATACCTAATCCTGCTCCATTTACATTAGACGATCCATCAGTAAATAATGTCCACGTACCTGGATTAGCTCCATTAAGTAGCTATACTTCTTTATCAGCTTCGAACTGTATCCCTTGACTGAAATCAGCCACGAAATCCGCTAATACTTGAGACTTTATTGCCGTTCTAGGCAGGTATGTGATTTCATACTCGCTCAATTTTATAGCCCATTTGTCTAACCTACCTGACAATTCGTGTTTATGTAATACACTTCGTAATGGGTATGCAGTTACCACAACAATGGGATGACATTGAAAATATGGTCTTAATTTTCTAGATGCCATAATTAAAGGAAGTGCTAGTTTTTCCAGCTGTGGATACCATGTTTCTGCATCTAGTAAGGATTTTACTAACATAATAGATTGGAGATTGCTTACCTTGTTCTTCACGAACCAAAACATGGTCATTATGAAGTTCGCACCAATGATCAGGATTACGCCGATTTGAATTTGACCTCATCTCCTTTGGCCATAGGACCTTATCTCCCATGCTTCTCAAAACAGCCACGAGCTCAGAGTTGGTAACGTTGAAATTATAGCCACCAAATCTCGCTTTTAAACTTCTATCATCATCTCGTGACCCTTGCTTGTTGCGCTTGTTCCTGAATCTAGATGAGGAACCTGACTCATTATTTTTAGATTTGTGATTGTACCTTTGATTGTCTGATCTTGACCATGAGTCCTTCCCCGCAGGTCTCATATACGGCTCGTACCTATTTTTTCCAGACCTCCTTTCATTTTCTGCACGTCTCGAACCTACTTTTTCTTCTTTTTGGGTTCTTGAAATTGTATCCTCTTCAATCCGCAGCTTCGTGTTGTACCTGTTATAAACATCATTCCATGTTGTAGCAAGGAATTCTCGAAGGCTTTCCTTGAGTTTCCTCGTAGCCTCCGAGCTTCTTTCATTCAAATTGCTCTTGAATGCTATAGATGCCCAATTGTCAGGTACACGCGGTAAAGTCATTCTTTCACGTTGAAATCTATCAACGAAATCTCGAAGTAATTTTGAATCTCCTTGTTTGATTTTGAATATATCCTCCATTCTTTTCTCTACCTTTTGGGCTCCCGAATGTGCTTTAACGAAGGAATCTGCAAGCTCAGCAAAAGAGTTTACAGAATTTTCGGGTAAGAGAGAATACCAGGTTAATGCCCCTTTGATGAGTGTTTCACCAAATTTTTTGACCAGGACTGATTCAATTTCCTGTTTCGTCAAATCATTGCCCTTCACGCCAGTTGTGAATGTCATCACGTGGTCTCGTGGGTCTGTTGTTCCATCATACTATGGGATATCAGGCATTTTGAATTTCTTTGGAATTGGGAGGGGGGCAACACTTGGTTTCCACGGTTGTTATGAATATTTGTCCATATCTACTCCTTTGATCATAGGTGGAACTCTGGGGATTTGTTCCATGCGGCCGTTCTGTTCCTTGAGTTGTTTCTGCAAGGTTAGTACTATATTTTGCAAATGAGAGTTAGTTGAATTATCTGGTTCTCCTCCATGTGATTCATTGGGGGTTCCTCCATTTCCAGAATGAACAAGCCCCAGAGCGGGGATTTTCCAACGTGTCGTTATTAGGTGTAGTTGTGGGCGATGCAACAGGTAACCGATTGACTAGGGCCTGAAGAGCTTTGTTAACTCGTGCATCAATTATTCTTTGTAAAGCTTCCTTTGCCCCTTCGGAACGTTCAGATTGCTCTTGTTCACCGGAATGGGTCTCAGGAGTGCCTTCACGAGATTGCCGTGGTGAATCATGCGGGGAAGGGGCCAGGTCGATGTTTTGTAAATTTTCCTGGCGTTGTTGGATTCGATTTTCTTGGTTTCCTAAGATGTTGTCAGTGCTATTTGCCATAGTAGATGAAAGTTGATTATCAGATTCCCAGTAACGGAACCAATTTGTTTAACCAAAAAATAGATTTTTAGTCAAATCTAGAATATAGAAGAATCGGGTTACTGATAATCAAGAGACAAAAATAATAAAAGACTTTTGAGAGTAATAATAAAGCAGTAAATAGTTTTGTATTTCAGTGTTATCTCAATAGTATTTCATGTCCTTACAGATGTTGAGACCTTCTCCTTTTATAGTTGATTCTAGGAGAATGTGTAATGCCTTTGTCTTAATGAGGCAATTATGAGCAATAAATGATATTAAAAGAAGCGTTACTCAATCATTCATATTAAATACAAATTTCCTAACGTATTGGGCATTTGATATTGAATTTGGCCTCTTCTGCGTTGTCGGGTTCATTCCTTTAATTCCTTTTGATCTTTAGGCTTTAAATGATTCGAACAGGTACGGGACTCGTGCTATTTGAGTAACGACTCGTGTCTCTTTAAGTTTTTTCTCTCCCGTATCTGTTGTTGCTCGTGCCTCTTGATTGATTATCATACTTTGACTATTTAACCAGTACACGTGTCATGACACGTCATTTTCAATATATAAATTCAGTTTTTTCCCAATACACAAATGTTGTTACTTCAATTGCAAATTGCATACGTGAATATAGAGTTGATTGCTTAAATAATCATCCGATTTAGAAAATAATTACTAAAATACTATCTTTCTTTATTTTTTTTTGTTAAAGAAATGTTACTTTGTTATTGCCATTTCATAACAAAGTAAACTTAGTAGGAAGTTGATATTTCCAACATCATGTAATGATGTGGCCAATAATACAAAACATAAAAATAAAAAAAAATCCAAATGGACCTAAAGAACCCAAAATTAAAAAGGATAAATGGCAAAATAGTCTGTCGGTCAAAATGTATTACATTTACTAATAAAAAAAAGTATATAAATTAGATATATTATATGTTTATAATACAAATATATACATAATTAAACATTTTATAGGCTATTATTGTTTAAAAGGCTAAAAGTATATATTTCTCAATTAAAAATCTGAATCACTTGCTTTCATTTTTATAATAATAGAAGACAAATTTTGATAAAATGAAATAAACGGCACTCGTTGTTGTGAGTGCTAATTTTCATCTTGTTGGAATAAAGGAAAAAAATTGAAGCTCAATTTCGTCTCTTATATGATTACTAGTAGTCGTACCCGCGCGATACACGATCAATATTAAAAAATATTTGTCACTTTATTAATTTTTCGATGTTACATTTGGAATTATCACAATTATTTGATTATCCTATTCTATATAAATAGAATAGATATTGTCTAAATTTTAATAAATAAAATCTCCATTAAATTAAAGGGAATTATATAGTAATCGAATAATTTTTTCGTTATGTATTTTTATTTATTATATTATCCAATATTTAGTATAATTATATGGAAAAATGCACAATTACCCCCCTCACTTATACCCAAAATTCCAACTACACACTTTTTCTTTGCGGGAATCCTATTACCCCTAAATTTATTTTAAATATAATTAATTACACCCTTAAGGCTAATGTGGCACAATGTGTGTATTTCACTCTCCCAAGGAGAGTGAGAAGCAAGAAAAAATAATTTTCAGATTATTTTTTTAATTCTTTTTTACCATTTTTTCTTACTTTTTTTCCTTTTCCTTTTTCTTTTTATTTTTTTCTTTTACTTTTTTTTATTTCTTCTCTAATTCCGGTGGATATTCATTCACCGATGACTTTGTCTAACCTCTTTCTTTTATTTTTTTTCTTTTCACACACAAATTAATTTCTCAAAAAGATCTATTCATAAGCAAAGCAAAATACAATCATATTTGGGGGAAAGATTCATCATCGGAAAACCTTCCCACACCGGAAAAAATTATGTACTGAAATTTTTTTTCTCAATTTATATTCGTTTTTATTTCTTTTGCTCTTCCTCCCACACATAAATTATACTTTTATATATATATATATCGTCGGAAAAAAAATTGCCAGAAAAAATGGTGTTTGTGAAATTCCGACGACCACCATTTTATATCGCCGGTGACCAACACAAAAAGAAAGAGAATAAAATAATCAAAAAAAATATGAGAATAATAAGAAATAAGAAAAAGAGATAAGAAAAAGAAGAAAGAATAAAAAAAGTACTAAAAATACATGGTGGGGGACGTGTAGCTCACCACTTGCCAAGAGTTTGGTTTTCAGCGTTAAAAGTGCAAACAATTACATTTAAACTAAGTTTAGGGGGATAATAGAATTCCCGCAAAGAAAAAGTGTGTAGTTAAAATTTCGGGTATAGGTCAGGGGGGTAATTGTGCATTTTTCCTAATTATATTGTTAATAGACATTATGACACTTGCCATTATAATATTTCTTTGCCTCTCCTATTATATATAAATAGATATAGATTTCTTTGACTCTCATATTTTATATATATATATATATATATATATATATATATATATATATATATATATAGATATATATATAGTTTTTTATTTTATTTTATTATGTATTTTTTTATATGTATATTATATATAAATAGATTTTTCATTTTTATTATTTTAATATAATTTTAAAACTCCAATTTGAAACTACTCCCCAATTTGAATTGGTAATTCATTATATTTTTTAATTTCGTTATTTATTTTAAAATAATTTAAAAACTCAAACTTGAAACTACTCCCACCCAATTTGAATGGTACTTATTTTTTATATATTTGTTTTTCATTTTTTATTATATTTAATTATAAGATATCTATATTTATTAATCCAAATAAAGTAATCAATTAATATATATGGTAGTTTTTTTATCGTATTTTACTATTTTTATTTTTTATATGTATTTAAATTCAAAAATAAGTAACCAATAACTAATTATAAAGTAAATAACTAATTAGTTGCCATGTGGCATTTTTTAGGCTGCCACTTGGCTTAAGGAGAGGGCTTTTTCCTCTCCTTTTTGATTTCATTTTTTATTTTAAAACTCCAATTTGAAACTACTCCCCAATTTGAATTGGTAATTCATTATACTTTTTAATTTCGTTATTTATTTTGAAATAATTTAAAAACTCAAACTTGAAACCACTCCCACGGAATTTAAATGGGTAGTTATTTTTTTATATATTTATTTTTCATTATTTTTTAATCATATTTAATTATATGATATCTATATTTATTAATCCAAATAAAGTAATCAATTACTATATATATATATATGGTAGTTTTTATTTTATTTTATTATTTTTGTTTTTATATGTATTTTTCTTTTCTTAAATTTAAAATAATTTTTAAACTCCAATATAAAACTACTCCCCAATTTAAATTGATAATTCATTATTTTTTTTAATTTTATTTTTTATTTTAAAATTATTTTAAAACACAACTTGAAACTACTTGATTTTAATGGGCTATTTTTCTTCTCTTTTTTCGTTTTTTATGGGTTAAATTTTTTTTTTGCTTTTTATTTTAAAATAATTTAAAAATTCAAACTTGAAACTAATCCCACCCAATTTGAATGGTTAGTTATATTTTATATAGTTATTTTTCGTTGTTTTTTTAGGTTGCCACTTGACTTAAGGAGAGAAATTTTTCCTCTCCATTTAATAATATATAGATTTAAATTCAAAAATAAGTAACCGATAATTAATTATAAACTAAATAACTAATTAGTAACCAATTATACCATGTGACATTTTTTATGCTGACACTTGGCTTTAAGTAGAGGGTGTTTTCCTCTCCTTTTAATAATATATAGATATATATTTAAATTTAAAAATAATAATTAATAACTAATTATAAACTAAATAACTAACTATGTTATGTTGTATTTTTTTAGGTTGCCACTTGGCTTAAGGAGAGGATTTTTTCCTCTCCTTTTAATAATATATAGATATAGATTTATGTTTCCGTCCCTTGTAAAAATATTTTGATTTTTGACATGATATATTAAAATATCCCTTTTCCACCCTTCAAATGGGTTTTTACGAAACCATTTCACTGCATTTGCTGCCTTAGCCTCAAAGCTTCTGGTTTCTCGCTATTAATTAATCTCACTCCTATTGAAGCGCGTGTTTTCAATATCCATTCTTCAACGAATCGAAGCCTTTTCTTTGTATCCCTCTCAACTTCGATCTTTATGCGATTAACAATCTCCAGATCTACGATCAATGGCGAAAGAGTTCAACGTCCCGCCGGTGGTTTTTCCGTCGGGCGGAAACCCCGGTCCACAACAACGTCGACTTCCAACGGCGCCGTTTCAGCCGCCGAAATCATCAAACCCTAGCATACCTTTCATGTCATTTGATGTAGGATCTGCAGCTGCTTCCACTTCATTTTCCACTCCTCAGTTCGCCTCCACAACAATCGGTGGCGGTTCGACGGGTTTCGAAGATGAGCCGCCGTTACTCGAAGAGCTAGGGATTAACACAAAACAAATTTACCAAAAAACCCTCAGTATTCTCAATCCTTTCCGCGTCAAATCAGATCTTCACGAAGACGCTGATCTGTCCGGGCCTTTTATATTTCTCATGGCATTTGGGCTTTTTCAATTACTTGCAGGAAAGCTTCATTTTGGAATTATATTAGGCTGGGTTATAATGGCTTCGTTGTTTCTTTACGTAGTGTTCAATATGCTCGCGGGCCGAAATGGGAATTTGGATTTGTACAGGTGTGTTAGCCTGATCGGTTACTGTATGTTGCCTATTGTGATTTTGTCCGCGATCTCGTTGTTTTTGCCTGGCGGATTGGTGATCAAAGTGGTGACCGGAGTTTTCGTGATATGGTCCACCCGGGTTTGCACTAGGCTCGTGGTTGAACTGGCATCTTGCGGGGATGAACATCGTGGCCTGATTGCGTATGCCTGTTTCTTAATTTACATGCTCTTCTCTTTGCTAGTGATATTTTGAACCAGATTAATGTGTTTGGTATATTGCTGTTTATGGCTCAGTCCCTTTTTAGTTTGTTAGTTCTATTCTGCAATGATGAACATAGAGAACTGAATTATGTTAGTTTTAAATTAAACGCACGATTTGTTATAGTGGGAGGAGATTTTGTGGTTTAGTTTCTTCCCATGCCTTGGCAGGTTTCAAATTTCTTGAGATTCTAAATGTTAAATGGAGATGTACTTTTGTTTTCTGGCATCATTATTCCTAGGTCTGGAAGGAGCTATTTTTGTAATTTCATGCTTTTTTCTAGGATATTCAAACCCTTTATGAGTTCTTTCAAATTTGCTAGAATATATTTTAAAGATGTTTTTTACATTATCCTTCATTTATTGCCTGTGGACTAGGAACTACCTTAACATTAAGAAAAGATTTCAGTAGTGTTGTTGATATATTATGGATTTTGTACTCCACTTTGGTTGGACGCTATGAATAATATAAAAGGTCTGATCTATTTGCGAGATGTAGTGTAAGCAAGAAGGAGTGAAATCACAATAAAACAGAGGATCTAACTGTGGAAATGCAAGCCTTGATCCATTAAATCCACCTCTCACCAAACTTCATTTGTTTCAGAATATCAAATAAAAAAGGCCAATGAACAAAAGGCTGAAGAAGATACAGAAACATAACCCCTTTATGTGTAATCTGAACAGTTTGGCTTGAGAGGAATAGAAGATACTTTGAAGGGAAAAAAGTGTCGAATTTTTTATAAAGTGTAGATGTATGCAGAATTTATCTTATTGGCATGGTGTAGATCCTTTACCTTATTGGCAGGCTGAAGAAGTACAGATGATTTCTTGGACTTGTTAGATCCTGCTCTTGGTCTTAGTAGTCTGAAAACAAGTCCAATTTTTTGTACTCCGTTTTTGGTACCTTGTGGGTACTTATTTTATTAATAAAACTACCTTATCAACAAAATAAGTGAAATCACAATAACCACATGAATGATATGTGTGATGGTGGTTAATGATGATTGAATTCTTACCTCATAAAAAAAAATGATGATTGAATTCTTATGTGTCATCTGTTAATGTGCGATCAGCATAAACAACTCAGTTGGGCGATTTCAATTTCTGCACATTCACCTCTTCATGCATATACTAGAGAAGTTTAATGGCAACTAGTGATAGTAGAGCAAGATGGAACAAGCTAATGATGGTAGTGCTGTTCCCTGATCTAGAGAAAATATAAGATATTAGACTCAGGCTACCAATGAATAGCTTCTTGAGGCATGAAGCCATTTTTTTTTTAT
>MU750258.1:12836-43223 GCA_026770625.1 Nicotiana glauca | reverse complement strand
TTTTTTTTTTGACAAGAACTTAGTTTTAGGTTGAATGAATATTGTGGAATTATATACAGATGGTCATCTGCTGATCTATTTGCTAATTTGTTTTTGGGTTTAGTCCTTAGTTTGCTGGAAGGAATTATCATCAATTTCAGTTTTCAAACTCTCCTCCTCCAGATATATTTGCCACAATAGTTTTAGGTTGAGCAAAACATCAGTTAACCAAGAGACTGGAGCAAGCTGTATTTTCTGCAATTCTATGTTGTTCAAGCAGATTGTGCTGTTATTGGGTGATCATACTTTCT
This sequence comes from Nicotiana glauca, assembly GCA_026770625.1. Taxonomy (NCBI): domain Eukaryota; kingdom Viridiplantae; phylum Streptophyta; class Magnoliopsida; order Solanales; family Solanaceae; genus Nicotiana; species Nicotiana glauca. The sequence continues at coordinate 42,933 of MU750258.1, read as the reverse complement.
TTAATAGATTGAATTTCCGGTCAAATCAGCCTAACTTTGTTGCTTTACTTGGGAACTCCTTAGTTAAAAATGAAACTTCCAACGTGAACTTTATTCCAATTACCAAATTTTACCTTACCCAGGTCATTTTCATGTAAATGATATCTTAAAACCATTCTTACTTATTTCTTGGTCTAGAAGTTCATTAATATTATATTGGAAAAAACAAAAATAACAATTTTTAACTATTAATCAATCCTCATGCAAGTCATTGTAATTTCTATGACTCTGTTCATCCAAATGATTCTTACATTATTGTTTAGTATTTACTGCATGAAATTTTTTTACCTGACTAATATGTGAACCAAATGGTTAGTGGAGTCAGGATATTAATCTAAAATGAAATTTAGGATTATATTGATCTAATGTTTGGTTATTAGTATTAGGTAGTAGTGGTGTCAAGTTTTTATACTAGAATTCTGGTATTATTTTTCTTAGATTAGATAGGTGATATAAATATTCGGATTAACTATACAACGATAAAGTTATCAAAACGCAATATTACCCCCCTTTAAAGCCCTTTTTCATTGTCACTACTTTAACATTCAAGATTACTATTAAAAAACAGAAATCCATTCAAGTTTATCTAGCCTCGTGTCAAACACATATTTTTAGTAATTGGATTATGAAGCAATATGACTAAATAATCGATTAATATCACATATCCAATGTGATATTAATCTCTTTTTTAATTCAATGATTATGTAAAAACCAATCGTATCTGGGTATTTTCTCTTATTTTTTTCAGGATCTTTTTTACTCTTTTAATTAATTTAAATTAAATTGAATCATTGGATGACATTTGATTGGGAACAAGATCATCAGGATTACAGCGATAGAATTATCACCCCAATACTATAATCTCGGGCATTTTCTCCTCTTTTTCTTGTGGGGCACGGGAGAAGGAATCGTGCCAAGCTTTGATAAAGAAATAGATCTTGAGCGTAACTCAAAGATCAAAAGATGAGAATTGGTTCCGTTTAGCCATAATTTTTTGAGAATTTTCATAAAGCATCGTCTTTTAGGTCTAATTAGCTATTTATAGATACCCTTTGCTATATTACGTGTTATAGTATTTTTTATATTTTTACACAATGTATTCATGTATTTAAGTTGTTGTATTCATTAATATAACCAAAAAATAGGCGTAAAAAGTGGAATTCCAGCTAAGTTTGACATGTATTTAGTTGTATTTAAGCGGCATTAACGCTAAATACAGTAACGTATCTGCGCAAAATCTGGAAGGTTAAACTGGTTAAAAACGGAAGGAAACCAAATCATATGATATTCTCCGAATTTAACTTAATGAACTAAAACGATGCCTCATTAATCTGTATTTGAAAGATACATAATAAGATTATAGCTGAATCAAGAGAAATACATATGAATAATACAGTTGAGTAGAACTGTATACAGTTGAATACAACTTAATTCATCTGAATAAAATACTTGAATACATCCTGGATATTCGGGTTCAAATACCCATGGATTCGCTGTTTGCTTACTGGCTTCATATAATTCAGAAAAATAAAATACAACTGAATATAGCTGAATAAAACTCTTGAATGCAACAAAATACAACTAACTTCTGCTGAATAAAATAGTTGAATATAACTAACTACAACTGAATACAACTCAATACAGTTGTATAAAACACTCGAATACAACTAACTACTGCTGAATAAAATAGTTAAATACAACTGATTAAAACTGAATACAAGAGAATACGCATAACTTTTTAATACATCTAAAATATATAAATGAATGCTGTTGAATACATGTAAATACAGCTGAAATATACATTCGAATATAACTGAATACAAATAGGCAATTTGGGCGATCTAGAGAGAGAAACAGCCTTATGGCACAGCCATTAATTCCGGCTGGTTAGCCCCCTAACACATATGCCTAACCTCCTACAACAACTACAAACAATCCCCAGCCCTCAAATCCCACAATCGAAGCCATGAATTACGCAAAACCTGTGAACCCTACTTCGACGACCACTGCCATGCAGAATCGAGCCGCTATAGTTGAACCAATTGCTCTTCGTCTATCAAAATCAACGAATTAAACTTGCCCTATGCGATTATAATGAAGTGATAATGGAGGAGAACTAGAGAATTTGGGTGGGAGAAGAGGTATGAATCGTGGGTTGAGGGAGAAAGAGTAAAGTGTATGCAAAGAGAGAGAGAGAGAGAGAGAGAGAGAGAGAGAGAGAGAGAGAGAGAGAGAGAGAGAGAGAGAGGGAGAGAGAGAATTTTACGGTGATTATGTGAGAGAAAAGACTAAAAAAGGAGAGAAAAAAATATTATTTAGCATATATGGTATCTTAAATGTAGGATGTAACTATAATTAGATATTTGACTATAAAGTATAAAAGGTATTTATATGATGTAATATTTTAAAATTATATTTATTTAAAATAAAAAGTGTACTAAGATTTTCTATAGGATGTAAAAATTTCATTTTTTTAAAGTTTTTTTTTTTGAAAATTTTTCCCTTTTTTTTTTAGTAATCGGTGTTTGACCATGAAAATTTTAAATGTAACTTAAAGTTGAATTTTGAAATTTTTGAAGATTAAAAAGGCCAAAAGGTCAAATGGCTTTGCGGTCACTTAAACTTGGGATATTTTTAAAAATAGTCAGATTTACAACTGGTCGTTCAAAATAGCCCAATTTCAAAAGTAATCAAAATTTAGCCATTTTTATGTAAAGATAAATCTGAGTGAAAACATTGTTCAAAATCCGGAAAATACTCCAGTATATTATGCTGGAGTTCCAACATATTATACTGGAGTTCCAGGATAGTATGTTGGAACTCCAGCACAATATAATGGAGTTCCAGCATAAATACACTAAAACTCCAGCATAATATACTGGAATTCCAGCAAGTATAATGGTCCAGTATAATATACTGGAGTTTGGAGCACCAATGCTCCAGTCTCCAGTATATTATACAGGAGCCAACAAAGTATACCGATCCAGCATAATATGCTGGAGTTCATACACAAGTACACCGAACTCCAGTATATTATGTTGGACCAGTCTCTATTACAGCAAAACGGTATCTACTTTTTATTGACTTGGTAAACGCTGGCTATTTTTGATTACCAGTCCGAAAACTGGCTATACCGTAAAATTTTGGCCTTAAACTTGCATCAGTTTGCAAACCCGATATACAAAATTATACTTTTCCATTTGAATACTCCAACTTAACAGAGTGAGTACTAATAAGGGAAAAGTACAGAAATGGCTAATTTAGGCTCAAACTTACAAACCTCTAGCCCAAAATTAGACACTACCAAAAGTAGCCGAAAATTATAGATACACGCAAGGAAGGATTCTTCCATCCGAGAATCACGACATTCTTTCCCAAAAAATTCTCAAAAGGAGCTCCAAATTTCACTCAAAAATCAATCAATTTCACTGTAGAAGCAACAATTTTCTTTCGCGATTTCTCTGCTTTGATGAAGGAACTACGAACAACAATCAAAGTCAATCAAGGAATTAGTGAGTTTTGACCTAATTTCAGCTACTTCAATGGCAAATTTACCAATTTTTATTCAGTATGATGGTCGATGGAATGTTGACAACAGTTTTGTGGATTAAAATGCTGATACTGTAATAATTACTCCAAATATAATTTTTGAAGATCTTGTAGACGTGATTTCGAAATAACTTATGATAGATACTTCAAATACACTGTCCAAAACAGTTCTTCGCCAATAGTGATACATAATAATATGGGTGTATGTGTATATCTTGAGCCGGAAAAAAGCTCGAAATTTACAATGTTCCCCTTAGTATAAGATCGAGTGAAAAGGATATGGATATGATCTGCTACAATTCAAATTCTATTGTGATTTTCTCAAGTATGCACAAAACTCAGTTATAGAGGAGAGATATAGTAGTGATATAATTAATATGATTGAGTTTAGGGATGGAGAAGACTGGCAAGATACAAAATCTAATGAAAATACAATAATAACTAACCCTCAATACATATAGGTAGAAGAAGGTAAAATTTATAAAGACAAGACAACGGTAGTCAAAGTCATGAAACACTTGGCAGTAAAGGAAAATTTCCACATTAAGGTGCACGGATCAAGTGAAAGCAGGTATCAAAATATTTACTGTATAATTATGTATCTCAATGTATATCGTAGTTGATGTTAGAAGCATAATTATGCAGAAAATAAGTTGTTGCTTGTAACTCTGTGGTTGTACACTTTTAATTTATGGTTTTCACCGTGTAGTACTGTATAGTCATTGTATTTTTTCATCTAGTATTGTTGATGTCAGTGTGTATCACTATATATCATTATATTTCATGTCGCTCTGTTTATTGATAGAAAAGTTGATATACTTGTCGTGGGTACTACCTAGTATGCATCAACAACAACTGCGATTGGTGTTTTAAATCTTTGAGCCTGCAAAAGCAAAAATTTTCAAGGTCAGAAATTTCAGCAAACTGCATGCATGCCCGCTGAAAGACAGATCTTATGCACAATGTCAAGCTACTGCAAAACTCATCGACAGTCTTTTGATAGACAAGTATAAAGACCGAAAAATAAAATACTCCTAATGACATAATTGAAGACATGAACAAGCAGTATGGTCTTCAAATGACATATATGCAAGCATAGAGATCGAAAGAATATGCAGTTCAACTACTGAGAGGGAACCTAAGTAAATAATATTGCGAAGTGGACACCTTTGCTAAATTTGGCTCAGACCTTGATGCTGCGACTCAGGCATTACTCAATAGAGGTGCAAGTCTGACAGAAGTACAGAAACAACCACAATATGCACCACTGCCAATTGAAAAATAAATTCTAGTCATTTATGCAGTCGTCAATGGATTCTCATATGAAAAGCTGCTAAGCTATTTTTATATGCTAGTTCTTACAAATCCTATTTCAGTGATAAGTTTAAAAAAACCAGACGAAGACATGTTCATGTATACTTTTGTTGCACTATATCCGTCTATAAAAGAATGGCAGTATTGCAAACCGATTGTTGTTGTAGATGGAACCTTTCTTAAATCGACATACACATGAATAACAAATCCTATTTCGGTGGTAAGTTTGAAAAAAACCAGACGAAGACATGTTCATGTATACTTTTGTTGCACTATATCCGTCTATAAAAGAATGGCAGTATTGCAAACCGATTGTTGCTGTAGATGGAACCTTTCTTAAATCGACATACACATGAATATTATTGATAGCATCCACACAAGATCCAGCGGGTAAAATAAGAATAAGAATTATATATATATAGACACACACACTCACATATGTTTATATGATTCAGTTTATTAGGTAATATCCTACCACTCGCGTATGTCATGGTAGATTCAGAGAATAATGCTTCATAGGAGTGGCTTTTTGCGAGGTTCAAGGATGCATTTGGGGAAAGGGAGGGAATGTGCACAGCCTCAGACATGCATGAAGGAAATAAAAATTCAGCGGCAACATCGTATCCATAAATACCTCACTGTGTCCGCATATGACATCTATGGAAAAATGTAAAAAAAATTACAAGAAGAACCATTTGCAGCTCAAAGGCTTATTTTTTGCTATGGCCAAGGCATAAACAATTGATAAGTTTGATTACCACATGGCAGCGATAGAGAGAATTGATAAGAGGATCTTTCAAACATTGCGGAGTCGATCAATGCACCACTTAAGGCTACTAGGGAACTCCCAATACTACCTTTGCTGGAGTACATAAGGAAATTGACTGGATGATGGAACGTTACAAACCAAAAGAATGCAATAGAGTCATTTACTGATCTTGGAAAGAAAAAAAATACAATACTTATGGACAATCTCGAATTGTCATATCGGATGAAGGTATCTGTAGATACTTGTACATATAATATGTAATCATGCGAATTTATGGATCTGTTATATCTTGAACCCTTTATGATTTTGTTAAACTAGTATCCACCTGCACGACATAGGGAGACCAAATTGATTAAAGCTAACGTTTTCTAATATTCATTGTTTGCACAAAAGCAATATTATAGTGTTCAAGTAATGGAGGGTCTTATCTCTGTTACCTGAAGCTTCAGGCTTTCTGTTTCTTTTCAAAGCTGGTTGGTCTACCTCTATTCTCTGTTTATTCTGGGGCATGCATGGAATTAGTCACTATGTAAGCAAATTATTCAACTTTTAGGAGACTACCAGCATGTATATAAGGCTTTCAGTTTAATGTAGCATCTATGCCTACCCCACTGCTGAAATATTGGTTGGTTTGACATGATATTAAGCTATTTTAATTCTTGTAGGCTCTCCATTATATGTATTTTGAGGGCATCTGCTTTTTCACCACTAATGATAGTTGATAAATTTTGTATGTTACCCCTTTGATGAGTTACTTATATTCAGTACTTGACAAGGGTAAGTAGAGAATGATGTTTCTTAAAGATCGAACTTGCAGATGTAGAAGGTTTAAGTTGGATGAGCTGCCATGTGCACATGTTTGGGCAGTATTAAAATAAAAATACATTGATCACATTGAGTGTTGCTCGATGTACTACACCAGAAAGTACCTATTGAAGACCTATGAAATTCTAATTTATCCGGTTCCTGATGAAAGCATATGAACAATTCCTGGAGAAGTTCTAGATGAAAAAATCTTGCCACCAGACGTGACTAAATCAATAGGAAGCCAAGGAAGGGGAGGTGTAAGCCAATATCTAAAAGGAAACGGAAAAAGGTTATTTTCATGTGGACAGTGTGGAGAAGAAGTTCACAACTGAAAAACTAGTAGAAATAATCCAAAGAGAGGATGAAATATGTCAAACTTAGAATTACTTGTTATTTTACTTTACTGAATATCATAGAGATTTAGAAAAAAATAATATATCAAGAACTGTATCAATGCAAAATGTCATTTGAAATTTAGATATAAATAAATATTTAATCTATCATATAAAATCGTGTTGCAAGTATATTTTTTAAATTATATATCTGTTTGACGAAAAAAGAAGTTGTATCAGCTAATGTATCATATTTGTATCTCTTGTATATCACCTATGTATCTCTTTGTACTGATAAATTATATATTTGTTTGATTAAAAAAGATATATCATATTTATATCATCTATGTATCTCTCGTGTATCATATATGTATCTCTATGTATCGACTCTTACTAATGTCTGTATTTGTGAAACAACAAAGCTAACTAATGAAAAAGAGTTGTAGCAACTAGAAAACTATGCAAATAGTTTTAGAAATTTGCAAATAAGAGTGTGGCTTCATCAATATATATTTTCGAAACCAAACAAACTGTAGAACTCATTGTGAAGAAACTAACTGTGCAGCAATCCAAAATGACTCTATCATCTATGTATCATGTGTGTATCATATGTGTATTATATTTGTATCATATGTGTTGCCTATATCTGGAAGAGACAATGTATCACAAAATACCGTATATTTTTCATATCTTGAATTCGCAACACAAAATCAAAGGAGAAAACACCAAAATAAACTATACTGCAACACTCCAGTATTGCACTAAAACTCATTAAAACTTTATAATATAGAAAATATCTCATTTTCCGTAAAAATCTTAAAATTATTCATAAAATTCAAACACAAACAAATATGATCCGTCTTACAACAATGACAACATAATAGAACACAATACAAAACGATATTATTGAGTTCATCCTACAACAGTGACAAAGGTAACTACTTCTTCCGCTTCCGCGACTTATCCTGTCGACCAATAATCTCATCATCACTTTGCACGTTCAGTTCCATCTTCTTTCTAGCATAATCCCACAAGAGAGCACCAAATCTGCATCGATGTGCATAGGCATTGAATTCTTTAGGAGGAGTCTTTCCTTCAATCAAATACTCGGCAAATGATGCCGCAAATACACTGCAATCACTATAAAAATAAAAATAACAACAATTATCAACCTGCAGAATCTAAAAACAAAATAGATTGTGTTGAAAGAAATTCATACGCGTCGACTTGTTGAAGCAATCCTTCAACCAGGTTTACATCAGAAAAGGTAATCATGTACTTTGATTGGTAGACACCCATTGCACTAACTGATATCTTTTTTGTTTAAATAGAAATGTGTGTGCACGAAAAATGAGGTAGCAATACAGAATACTTGCGCATTGCGTTATGAACTTTGACTTGATGAAAAGCTCCACCGCGAATAGAGTCATACATATAAATGAACCTATCCTTGAAGGACATCACAACCATTATCCAATGCCATTATTCCACAACATTAATTGGCATTAAGACGTGCTCGATAGTGTGCCATGGAACATTGGCATCAACGACATACCCCTGAATATACTCTGCAATTACATGTTTCGGATTGTACACTTCACTATCTCCACCCATATCAATAAACGCCTACCATAACTCATTAATTTTCTTGTCGAAGTACCAATCTGTGGTGGTGAATGTTGCAGGTAGATCTTTGTCATACTTCCCCTTCTCCCTCAAATAATAGAACAAAGCATCAATGTGCTGAAACAAAACATAACAAATAATTAATCACTGAAGGCTCGTAAGCTTTAAGCAGCTACGTTTTTTCAAACCAAATTCATAGAAACAAAGAAAAATAAATGATCACTACTTCTCTTATGCCAGACAAGATAGCAATTAATAATCTATTCTAACTTAAGAGGCTTGATCTCGTGTACATTGTCTAAAATTAAAACAAAACTGTAAAAAGTAACTTCTTATATACCGAGTCATCCAAAGGCTGACCATTATATGCCAAAGTGTAACATTATTTTTTGTCTTCAACATGATATACACCAAGATCATAAGCAGAATTGAGTTCACAAATATGGTTCGGGTAAATTTCACTCCTAATAACAGATATACATAAAAGAGATATAGTAATTGATATAAAATAATACTACAAATGACAATATATTAAAATATAAAACTGAAAAAAACTCAGAAGTTGGAAACATACTTCTTTCTGAACTTCCCTTCTTTGACCCACACAACAAGTACATTCAACAAAGAGCTGTTGACACCAATTTTGATTTTGCTTTGAATAGGATGCTTAACAATATAAATTTGCTTTTTTTTTCTTTCGATGCAACAACACCAGTACTAGATCCTAAATCAAATACAATCATGAACATAAACTATACGACCTTTGCAGGACATCTCTTTCTTTTTTTCATTTGCGGCAAAACTTCAGGAAGTAATTCAGGCTGGTACTAAACAATCTAAGATTTGCAAACCTTTTTCTCAGATTGTTCCTTCATCTCCCCTGCCGCCTCATCCACACTTGCAGTCACACAAACAATGCCAGTCTGAGATTCAGAAACTTTTTCATCCATGATATTGACACTGTTACAACCCATGTTATTGTACAAGAAAGTGTGTCGTAAGTCCGTTGATATAAGCTCATAAATGAGATCCTCTTGGAAAGTATATAAAATGATTTAATGGTGTTACGTCCCATATATTTTTTTTGCAAGCCTTTGAGAGTTAAAGTTAAAGGATAAATGTTTATAAGGGTACATGTTGTTACATCCCATACTTCAGACGTTACTATCATTATAGGATTACCTAATGTAAACTCAAAAAGGATGTAATCCTTCTATAAGGATAAGAAAGGTTTGCTGAAGTGTTAAGTAAGTTAAGATGAATATGAGACTTGTTAACTATTATTTAAATAATTTTAAAGCCATGATATGACTATATATGATGTTTGGATATGAAGTATAAAGTTTGAGAAAAATCAGATTTAAGTTGCGGAAAAACCAACTAAGGATTTGCCTTGTAATGAAGTTTTTTGAGAAATAAATTTTGTGAGCTATACATGGTCTTTTTGGGGAATATTATATATCAAATTGAATTTTTTGGAATTTATTTTCCAACTCTCTTAGCCGTTCATTCATACGACATCCTGATAAAAAAATATAAGCATTTGAAAAAGGGCCAATGAAAGAGTGGCATGCGACACCTTTTTGACTTTAAGAAAATGGGATGTTATCTCTTTATATCGTCTCTCACTTTATTTTTCTAGAGAGCTCGACCATAAAACACCCCTAAACTCACCCTCAACTCCTCCATAAGTATTTTCAACAATACTATCATCCGAGGCACGAAATCAAAAAGTAATAACACAAGAACGATCCCCACGACGTAAGTATCGCTATATCGACTTTTTTTTTCTTTGTAGTTTGAGTTTTGGAAGGTATTTTAAAGTTAATAAAAATGCCTAATTTCTGGTTTAAAGATACTAAATATCAAGTAAGTTTTATTAATTCATTTCATAATATTTAGAATTCACGGGACAGTGATCGGAAGCCGTAAGTTCGAGTTATTTGGTTTGTAATGGACTGTTTTGTGGGCTGTTTCGTGTAGCTTTTGGGATGTATATTTTGTTGATATTTAATGAAATTTTTGGAGGATAAATGGTGTGGATAAAAACCATATAATTTTGAAATGATGGATTAGTCATTCTTTATAAGATTTTTGGGGTGTTGGACACTACTATAGTCGTCGTTTTTGGTATGAATTGATTGGGGTGTGTTGGGATGTTGTAAGTTAAATATAACATGCATTTTGACTTGCATCTACTGTAGGAGGTAATTATATTGTGTTGCTACAGGTGCTTAACGTTATATTGACATCGGTTGAGTTAAGTGGATGAGAACTAGTGAATAAAGTTGCTAATTAAGAATAATTGGAGTTGTGGATCATTTTCTTTATTATGGATATATGGTATAAGGCTAAAATTATTGATGAATGAATTAATTATCATGTTAATGATACTATTAAGTTAAAGTAAAAAGTCTATAAGGGATGATATAGGGTATGCGAATTCCAATTGGAGCTTGTCGCTCGTCGTCAAATAGTTATGACTTGTTGTTATTTTATGGTGTCTTGTTATTCATAATTATGTATTGCTGGATTTCTCTGGTAATTGTTGTTGGTATGTGGAATTAGAGGAGACTCTTGTTACAGGAGAGATGCTGCTCGAATTTATAAAAATACGCTACAAGTTTAAGTTGCAGACTCAGCCTTATTCAATACTGATTTTGAATCCCCTTATGCAATAGTAGATTGAGTTGAGTTTTTGAAGAGGTTCTTAGGAGGTATTAAGGACTCACCATGGTAAAGGTATGTTAAGGCATTTCTTTCTTTCTTTTGGCATGATCTAAAGTGAAATGAATACGCTATTTGATAACGGATCTACTCCTAGAAACTAAGGTTGCCCATATTGTTCTTTTCTAATAAAGTTATTTTAAGCAAGTATGTATGATCCTTGAATCCTATAGGAGCTCATATTGATGGTATGATGTCCATAATGTTAATTAAAGGTGAAACGACCTTAAGTCACTCTAAAAGGTTTAGAATGTGATTCCATGAGTCTAGCATGCATTATATATAGTATCTATTTTACTCTACCGAGCTGCGCTATAGTAGGCCGGGTACGATACCTATTGTGCAACCACTGATCAATTGGTTTTACCGAGTTCTACGTGTCCGGGTATGATTCTATCGAGTCTTATGATGGTCGGGTACGTTTTTACCGAGTCCTCTTTGAGGCCGGGTATGATATGATGATGATGATGATGATGATGACTACAGAGGCGTATATTTTTAAAAGTTTATGTATATATATGTATTATGCATTTCATGTCAGTAGCACCCAAAGGCACGCAAATGTTCCAAGTTGTATCTCATCTATCTCTATTTATATTACTGTTCTTGTTATGCTTTCCTGCCTTACATACTCTGTACTTTATTTATACTGACGTCCATTTTGCCTGGGGATGCTGTGTTTTATACCCACAGGTCCCAATTGATAGGTTGACATTCCTCCTAGTAGGCTATCGGCTTGGCGGAGGTGTTGGTGCACTCCACTTGCTCCGGAGTTGCCTATTTGTTCAGTATGCTTTGGATATGTATTGATTGATATGGCGGAACCCTGACCCAACCTTTATGATTTTATGTACTCTTAGAGGCTTGTAGACAGATGTCATGTTTATGGATACATGTATGGCCTTGTTGACCTATGTGTTGAGTTTACACATGGTCATGTCGGCTTTATAAGCCCGTATGTCACATGTATAAGTTTGTATATTATGTTGGGTCATCATATGTTGAGTATTCCCTTATGTTTTATTCTTGTAATCTCATGACGGGTTTCTGGCTCATTTACTCAAGATAGTATGATAAGAAAGATATGTTATGTTGGTACTCGGTTGAGTAAGGCACCGGGTGCCCGTCGTGGCCCTTCAGTCTGGGTCATGAAAGAAGAGGTATCAAAGCAGTTCTGTCCTAGGGAGTCTACAAGCCATGTCTAGTAGAGCCTTGTTTATGAGTGTGTTGTGCACCACACTTATAAGCAAGAGGCTACAGGGCATTTAAGAATTCAAACTTCCAAATTCTATTGTGTTCGTAATACAACGATACCTCATCCAAATAAATAGTTGGTATGAGATTGAATGTGGTTGTGGAAGAGTTGAGTCAGAGGAACTCGATTTGGTATCATGCTTATGATGAGCAAATATGGGGTCTTTAGCAGATCATGTGTGTTCTAAGATGTGTAAGCTCCTTGATGAGGAGACCTAAGTCAAGAATATCTATCTACTCGTATGGTATAAAAAAGAAATAAGAGAATCGGAAAGTAGACACAAGTTTTAGCAAGTAAAACAGCAAGACAACGAAGGTTACGAGGTAACTAGTTTATGAAGATTATCAGTATTTACAATTCAGGCAGAGAAATATAAGTATTAGTATTACCTTCAATATTAATGGTTATATATACAATTGACCACACCCATCTCAGTTGTGCCCTATGGGATCTAACAAATATAGTTTAAGAGAAGAATGTGATATCAAGATTCAGTTCGGGTTAGAGTAACCCAAAATTATGGATGGATTGTTATCATTAACTAATATTTCCGAACGATAGTGCAAATGTGGTAATATATCTTCTTGTGAGATACCCAGATGGTGAACTCTAGAATTGTACAGTCAGATATGAGTACTAGAACATTCAGAAATTTCAGAAGATATGTAGTGGGATCCTAGAAGGGAAAAATATTTCCCTTAGTATGGCTCCAGTCCCGAGAAAGAAAGGGAAGAATGTTAGGCATTCTGAAGAGCCAGTGAGATAAAGCAAGGGGAGATAAAAAGAGAAAGAACTTTTTGTTGAAGTTTTCAGAATAAAGTGATAGACAAAAAATATTATCCGGAGAATAAGAAGAGAGTAAATGAAGCATCATGAGTAAGATGTGATATATGGGTGATAATAGTAAATCCAAACATGTGCTGGTGAACAAAATAAACTGAACATGAATTAGGGACTGAAGGATTTTATAATGGTTGATATCATAAGAATTTTAGAGATAACATTCCGGCAATAATAGAATGGGCAACAAAATAATAACCTTTAAGGTTCATTCAGGAAACTGTTTCTCTAAAGCAAGCACGTGGAGCAGAGTTAAGCTTAAGGGAGTAAGTGTGCCAGTTACACTAAGTGTCACCCTTGTGCGTAATAAATTTGATTATCCCCGATATAGAGAGGTTACCTCAAGAAGAATAAGATGTTAGTGAAGATGTGAAAAAATGGCAAGATGAAGAGGTAACTATGGAATAGTAAAAGAAGGATGAGGTAAAAGGGTGAAAGGAATGAGATAGAATCTATTCATATCCTATAGATATGATATGACTCCGGAATATTATGCAAGCATGACGCCGGAGAGAAGCGGTAAGGGTTGCGCACCCGATGATATTGATAAATAAGTGCAAATGAACAATTGATACATAAGAAGCAAGCGCGAAAGGTAACTTAAGACAAAGCAAATAACTAAAGAGAGATTACGAGGATTATAGATATGAGAATGGACCAACGAGTAGTTTGTAGTTTATTCAGGAAGAACCAAGTTATGGATATACAAGAGGTTATAAGTAAATCAGCAGATCATGCAAGATAAACGTAGTGAATCCTAATCTAGTAAATTTAGTCTCGCAGATATGATGTCGTAACCTTGAGAAATATTCACCTAGGAGTTGGGTTACTAAAGGTGCCGTATAAGTGTTACGAAAATAATGGAGAGTACCACTAAGGAGAAAATCAAAATTTGAGTTTAGAAGTAACCCTACGAGCACAAGGGAACGAAGGTATGTAACTAAGGATGTTCATAGGTGAGTAATAACATCGAAAATTCCTTCGGTTATATGGTATAACAATATCGTAACTTTACAAGATCCAGAAAGTCTCCTTAAGTAATACAAAGAAAGACTAGCTGAGGAAATAAGGAAGAAGGCTTCAACTTAAGCATAACGATATAAAGAAGAAATGGTCTTTTAACAACAATCTCATTACAATATGGTATAAACTCCATAAGAAAGTGGCACCTATCGTGATCAATGAATGGGAAGTCAGACGTGATATTTGAGATCATATGAGTTATAGGAAATTCAAGTATTGGTGGGAAATAAGACAAGCCAAGTATTCATGCAACAAGTGGCATAATGACTAGGAAAAGTGATTGTTTACATTTAAAGAATGTTGAGAAGGCGCGAAAGGAATTATTCAATCAATGATCCAGAGTTAATTACGTTGTGAATGCACTTAAGATTTCAGATTTATATCCATGATATTCATACAGCTATAGGAGACTCTGGTATAAGAAAAGAAAGAATTAAGTCCACATCACCTATAAAGGATTGAATTGTTAGAAGATTATATCATGGATGCTACATAAAGTCCATGAAAAGCTAATGTAATAGCTAATATCCTAAGCTGAAGATTGGAAGATAGCCTAAGCTTAATTAAAGGCTGAGAAGGAAGAGAAAGCACGAAAGTTACATCATGAGTCCGATTGTTAGACCCAGATGATTATAGAAATCGTGACTCAAACCATAGAAGGAGCACTTTTAATAGCAGAGGTATAAGCGAGATAGTACAACAATCATATTCTATAAAAGCTCTACGATAAAGTAATTAGAAGAGTACCAGCCTCATAAGACGTTAATATGAAGCTCCCACCAGATTATGTATCCACCAGGGTTGCAAGTGTTATAGTAGAGCTTTAAGGTATGGATGTGAATTCCACTAATGTATAAGGGAGGTTATGAAATCGATAGAAGATACGGTGCGAGATATAAAGGTGAGTATGGTAAATGTGAGTGAGAAGGTGACAATAATAGGCAAGGTCTCAGGATTAAACCCGTCAAAACAAGAGGGCTGATAATTTCCATGAGCTATAGAAAGATCGGTACACTTTGAATGAACTCAGAGGAGTCTAAGAACATGAGCAATTAGAAGAGATGGAATACTGCCCTGGTAGTAGAATAAGGGTGTAATTGTGATAGTTAAGAGAATGACATTTGGGCCTTCGATTGAGTAATGATTTAAATAAAAGGGATTTCATGGATGGCACGGTGTCAAAATGCCCTCGTAAGATGAATACGTTGGGATGTTATGAAAATGCAGTTATTGAAGTATAGTATCGTCCCTAGGTGCATCAAGAAAATCACTTCAGATGTTCCCCGATGAGACGCGAGCCTTAGTGATAATGTATTACATCCGATGCGATGGTTGGAGTTAGTGAAAGATTATGACGTTTAGATTTTAGATCATCGAAGGTGAATGTAGTAGTCAACGCCCTAAATCATAGATCACTGTGTAGCCTATAATATTTACAGGCATAGAAGAGTGGGATAGCTTGTGAGATTCATCTGCTAGCTAATCTTAGAATTCGATTACTAGATGCAGGTGGTACCAGAGTTACTACTTAGGACATGGAAACCTCCTCATTAGAAATTGAAGTGAAGGAATGCAGTATGAAGATCATGTGCTAGATCATTATAGAGATACAACCCCTCGAAAGGAGAAGACACTATTTGAGATTATAGGAGATGGAGTCCTCAGATATCGAGGTCAATTATATGTTCCTAACGTGGTAGGGTGAGATGGATTCCTCAGATATCGAGGTCGATTATATGTTCCTAATGTAGCAGGGTTGCGCCGGTAGGTTATGGGACACATAATGAGAAAGTAACCTAGAGTTGTATAGCACACCTCGGTAATAATACCAAGGCTATAAACCAAAATGTACCAAACGAAGAGCTTAATTATATCTATATATGCCCAGAGGGACATCTTGTCATAGTTCTATATATGTATTCACAAAGTGAAGCCAAGAGATTGGCAAAAAAAGCTGGAGGAAAAATGAGAGAAGAGTCGTGCATAAAAGGACATAGTCATATAGGATACATCATAGAAGGTAGTCGAAGTCACGAGATCAGAAGAACTTCGGCCATAATTTGCGAGGTGAGAATAGGACTAAAGGGGGGAATTCCCTGGTCTTTAAATTTATTCACAGAACAATTGTCTATATGAGAAAAGGACAATATTAAAGTATTCATAAGAGCCACATGGTATGAGAATGAGAAGCGCATCAGTCAATATTCGAGGATGAATATTCCAAGGGGGGAATAATGTTACAACCCATGTTATTGTACATGAAAGTGCATCGTAAGTCCGTTGATGTAAGCTCATAAATGAGATCCTCTTGGAAAGTATATAAAGTGGTTTAATGGTATTACATCCCATATTTTTTTTCCAATCCTTTGAGAGTTAAAATTCAAGGATAAATGTTTATAATGGTACATGTTGTTACATCCTGTACTTCAGACATTACTATCATTATAGGATTATCTAATGTAAACTCAAAAAGGATGAAATCCTTCTATAATGATAAGAAAGGTTTGCCGAAGTCTTAAGTAAGTTAAGATGAACATGAGACTTGTTAACCATGATTTAAATAATTTTAAAGAAATGATATGACTATATATGATATTTGGATATGAAGTATAAAGTTTGGGAAAAATCAGATTTAAGTTGCGGAAAAACCGACTAAGGATATGCCTTGTAATGAAGTTTTTTGAGAAATAAATTTTGTGAGCTATATATGGTCTTTTTGGGCATATTATATATCAAGTTGAAGGTCTTGAAATGTAGTTTTCAACTCTCTTAACCGTTCATTCATACGACATCCGGATAAAAAGATATAAGCATTTGAAAAAGGGTCAATGAGAGAGTGGCATGTGGCACCTTTTTGACTTTAAGAAAATGGGATGTTATCTCTCTCTGTCGTCTCTCACTTTATTTTTCCAGAGAGCTCAATCATAAAACACCCCTTTAATTCACCCTCAACTCCTCCATAAGTATTTTCAACAATACTATCATCCGAGGCACGAAATCAAAAAGTAATAACACAAGAACGATCCCCACGACGTAAGTATCGCTATATCGCCTCTCTTTTTGTTTATAGTTTGAGTTTTGGAAGGTATTTTAAAGTTAATAAAAATGCCTAATTTCTGGTTTCAAGATATTAAATATCAAGTAAGGTTGATTAATCCATTTTATAATATTTAGAACTCACGGGACAGTGATCAGAATTTGTGAGTTCGTGATTTGGTTTGTAATGGACTGTTTTGTGGGCTGTTTCGTGTAGCTTTTGGCTTATATATTTTGCTTCTATTTAATGGATTTTTTTGAGGATAAATGGTCTGGATAAACACCACATAATTTTGAAATGATGGATTAGTCATTCTTTATAATATTTTTGGGGTGTTGGACATTACTATAGTCATCGTTTTTTGTTTGAATTGATTGGGGTGTGTTGGACTGTTGTAAGCTAAATATAACATGGATTTTGACTTGCATATAATGTAGGAGGTAATTATATTGTGTTCCTATAGGTGCTTAAGGTTATATTGATATCGGTTGAGTTAAATGGATGAACTAGACATGAACTAGTGAATAAAGTTGCTAATTAAGAATAACTGGAGTTGTGGATCATTTTTTTGTTATGGATATATGGTATAAGGCTGGAATTATTGATGAATGACTTCATTATCATGTTAATGATACTATTAAGTTAAAGTAAAAAGTCTATATGGGATGTGTAACGACCCGACCGGTCGTTTTTTAAATTTACGCCCTGATCCCCTATTAGCTGCTTCCCCTAAGTTCATTTCTACTATTTTGGTTTGCTGGGATGTTCGGTGTTGAGCATCAGAGAGTTTTGGGGCACGTAGTCCCTAAATGAGAGCTTAAGTGTTGAAAAGTGGTCCGTAGTCTGAACAATGTGAAGACGACCTCGGAATTGAAATTCGATGGTTCTGTTAGCTCCGTTAGGTGATTTCGGGGTTGGGAGCGTGTTCGGAATGTGTTTTGGAGGTCCGTAGCTAATGTAGGCTTGAAATGCCGAAGGTTGAATTTTCAAAGTCTCCGGTCCGATAGTGAGTTTTTGATCCGAGGGTCGGAATAGAATTCTGGAAGTTGCAGTAGCTCCGTCGTGTCATTTGGGATGTGTGTGCAAAATTTCAGGTCATTCGGACGTGATTTGGTTAGGTTTTTGATCGAAAGCGTATTTTGAAGATTTGGAAGTTCATAAGCTTGATTTTTGGTTAAATATGTCGTTTCGATGTTGTATTATGTGATTTGGAACTTCGAGCGAGTCCGTGTTAGGTTATGTGACTTGTGTGCATGATTAGACGGGGTCCTGGGAGCCTCGGGTGTGTTTCGGATAGGCTACGCGTTATTTTTCTCCACTTTTGAACTGCTATTGCTGCTTCTGGTACTCCTTCTTCGCATTCACGATCCAGCCATCGCGTTCGCGAAGGCTTATCTTGGCCACCTGGAAAATCCTTCTATGCGTTCGCGTTTAGAACCTCGCGTTCGCGAAGCACTGCCTCTTCCGTCATCGCGTTCGCGTCCCCCTAACCCACGTTCGCAAAGACCAGCCTTCTCCTCTTCCGCGTTCGCGTCCTTGACAATGCGTTCGCGTAGGCCCACATCTGGACCATCCTATTTTCTTCTACGTGTTCGCGTGGTCCGCGTCGCATTCGCATAAGCCTTCAGCCCAGACCTTCGCGTTCGCATCCTTGCCTTCGCGATTGCGAAAGGTAACCTCAGTCACCTACATTTTCCTTCTCCGCGAACGCGAGCCCATCTACGCGTTCGCGATGAACAATTAACTGGGCAGACATAATTTAATCCCACATTCGAGGGTTTCTCCATTTTATCACATTTTGACTTCTAGAGCTCGGTCCTTGGCGATTTTTGAAGGGATTTTTACCTGGGCAACTTGGGTAAGTACTTCTCACTCGATTTAGACTAATTTCCACGAATCTCCTCTTAATTTCATCCTTTAATTTCAGATTTTTAATGAAAAATGGGTAGAACTTCATAGACCGAACTATTGAGTTTTAGGGGGTGTTTGACCTCCGATTTGGGAGATTTTTATATGGTTAGACTCGTGAGAGTACGAGGGTTCTGAAAATGTAAAAATTATCCGATTCCGAAATGTTGGCCTGAGGGACATTTTGGTTATTTTACTTAATTTCGCGCTTTAGCTTTGAATTAAATAGTAGAATTCGTTGCTTGAGATGTTAATTACAAAGTGTGATTTAATTGAATAGATTTGGGCCATTTGGAGTCAAGAACCCGTGGCAAGAACGTGGTTGCTAGTTGATTTTAGCCGGTTCGAGGTAAGTATCTTGCCTAACCTTGTGTGGGGGACTTCCCCTTAGGATCTGAGTCTTCTTTGTTGATTGTATTCCTTGTACGCGAGGTGACGAGTGTGTGCTCAGATTTATTTGTGGAAAAATTGTCCCTTTCAGGCTCTTAGATCCTTGAAATCATCGAATATGGAATTGTTCTTGATACGATTGAGTTTCCTGTTATTAATTTCACTTCTACATGACTTACTTGGAATTTATTTGCCCTTTTGGTTTATTCTCGTTGCCTAATTGACTTTTACTTGTTTAACTGAAGACATTTATCCTTATATAGCCGCGTTATCTTTCCTAACTGCTTGTCTTAAATTGGAAATCATTATTTCTATTTTCTCATGTAATTAATTGGCCCTAATTGAAAGGAAGTTAGATATCCTATGCTTAGTTGGTATTTCCTTATTGAGATTTATGTGACTTATGTTAACTCCCTCGTTGTTGAATTACGCATTATGGGATCGTTGCTTCGTAGTATTTTCTCCCTTGTTGAGTTAATTCTCTTGCTTTGTTCCTGTATATATTATCATTTATTGTGTTGTAATTGAGATTGTGATGCACGAGGTTTCTGCCGTGCGGTTGTTGGTATTGTGATGCACGAGGTTTCTACCGTGTTGTTGTTGATATTATGATGCACGAGGTTTCTGCCGTGCGGTTGTTGATATTGTGATGCACGAGGCTTCTGCCGTGCGGTTATTGATATTGTGATGCACGAAGTTTCTTCCGTGCGGTTGTTGTTGAAAGTTTTCATGAGGTCTTTGCCATGCTATTGTTATTATTGATGTTTTGCACATGCGGCATAACAAGGCGGGATATGTTATATGCTTATATGTGAGTTGCGCATGTGGCGGAATAAGGTGGAACATTGTTATGCACGTGTGGCGAAATAAGGTGGTGCCTATTATATTATTTATTGCACACGTGGCGAAATAAGGTGGGCTATGTCAGGGATTGATTGTATAGAGTTGTGACGGCCTGTTGAGGCATTCCTATTTGTTTCTATTGTGATTGTGGATTGTTTACCTGTATGAACGTTACCGCTTGGGAGTTGTGAGGGAACATCGTACGTGCGGTTCGTCCTCCTTTTCATGTTTGTTGGTTGGTAAAAATTTTGTTAGAAACATTTGCACAAGCATACACGTAGCTGAGCACTCCTATTAGAGGTGAATTCCTCCTGATTTTTCTAAGGGTGGAGGTACGCCTCGCTTATCCATTATATTGGGAGAGTGGCCCTAGTTAGCCAGTTAGTTGTCGATATGACCATGAGATTGATGGGAAACAATATGCCCATTTGTTAGATTGCAGATGCTATTTCTTCGCGAGTTGTGGTTTGTCCGAGACTTGGTGAAATTGTGGAAAAAGTGGGATAAGACCTTCTGTGAACATCATTGTACGATATAAATTATTGACTTGTTTTCTTTTCTTGTTGTGTTATGACCTTAGGATTTGGGTTGTGATTCTGCCGTCGTTTTGTATCATCGTTTATTATATTCTTGTAGTTAATTGTTGTATTTATCCCTTATTGTGAATTGTAGCATTTTTTGTCGTTCACGCATTATTTACATATTCATATGTCATTACCATTGTTCATATGATTATACTGTTTATCGACCGGTAGGTGCCTTGACAGTTCCTCGTCACTACCCCCATCGAGGTTAGTCTTGGTACTTTCTGGGCACCGCCGTGGTGTGCTCATACTACTCTTCTGCACATTTTGTTGTGCAGATACAGGTACTCCCATTCAGTTCTATCAGCCTTGGAAGGAGGGGTATTGGTAGAGACTTCAAGGTATATCTGCTACGTCCGCAGACCGAGGAGTCCCTTTCCAGCTTTTCTGTAATAAGTATAGTTCTTCCAGTATTTTCTCCTTTGTATAGATATTCTTGAGTCAGAGCCTCTTATGTATCCCTTAGCTTGTGATTTGTGAGTTTTCGGGTTTTGGGGAGTTTTGTTAGCTTGAGGATTGTTTTGGTATGTGTCGAGCGGCACCTTAAACCTTGTTTATTTTACCAGTTCAGTTTTATTTAATTTCTTCCGCAAATTTTGGTTTATCTTCCGCATTGTTAGGCTTACCTAGTCATAGGGACTAGGTGCCATCACGACATGTTCATGGAGGGTGATAGGGTCGTGGCGGGATGATATGGGGTATACGAATTCCAATTGGAGCTTGTCACTTGTCGTCAAATAGTTATGACTTGTTGTTATTTTATGGTGTCTTGTTATTCATAATTATGTATTGCTGGATATCTCTGGTAATTGTTGTTATTATATGGTATTGGAGGAGGATCTTGTTACAGGGGAGATGCTGCCCGAATTTATAAAAACACGCTACACATTTAAGTTGCAGACTTAGCCTTTATTCAATACTGATTTTGAATCCCCTTATGCAATGGTAGATTGAGTTGAGTTTTTGAAGAGGTTCTTGGGAGGTTTTAAGGACTCACCATGGTTAAGGTATGTTAAGGCATTTCTTTTGTCATGATCTAAAGTGAAATGAATACGCTATTTCATAACAGATCTATGTCTAGAAACTAAGGTTGCCCATGTTGTTCTTTTCTTATAAAGTTATTTTAAGCAAGTATGTATGATCCTTGAATCCTATAGGAGCTCATATTGATGGTATGATGTCCATAATGTTAATCAAAGGTGTAACGACCTTTAGTCACTCTAAAAGGTTTAGAATGTGATTCCATGAGTCTAGCATACATTATATATAGTATCTATTTTACTCTACCGAGCCGCACTATAGTAGGCCAGGTACGACACCTATTGTGCAACCACTGATCAGTTGGGTTTACAGAGTTCCACGTGGCCGGGTATGATTCTACCGAGCCTTATGATGGCCAGGTACGTTTTTACCGAGTCCTCTTTGAGGCCGGGTATGATATGATGATGATGATGATGCCTACAGAGGCGTATGTTTTTAAAAGTTTATGTATATATATGTATTATGCATTTCATGTCAGTAGCCCCCAGAGTCACGCAGATATTCCAGGTTGTATCTCATCTATCTCTCTTTATATTATTGTTCTTGTTATGTTTTCCTACCTTACATACTCGATACTTTATTTGTACTGACGTCTCTTTTTCTTGGGGACGCTGCGTTTTATGCCCGCAGATCCCAATTGATAGGTTGACATTCCTCCTAGTAGGCTATCGGCTCAGTGAATGTATTGGTGCACTCCACTTGCTCCGAAGTTGCCTATTTGGTCAGTATGCTTTGGATATGTATTGATTGATATGGCGGGGCCCTGTCCTAACCTTTATGATTTTATGTACTCTTAGAGGCTTGTAGACATATGTCAAGTTTATGGATACTTGTATGGCATTGTTGGCCTATGTTTGAGTTTAAACATGGTCATGTTGGCCTTATAGGCCCGTATGTCACTTGTATAAGTTTGTATATCATGTTGGGTCGTCATATGTTGAGTATTCCCTTATGTTTTATTCTTGTTATCTCATAACGGATTTCTGGCTCATTTACTCAAGATAGTATAATAAGAAAGATATGTGATGTTTGTACTTGGTTGAGTAAGGCACCGGGTGCCCGTCGTGGCCCTTCAGTTTGGGTCATGACAGACACCTAACGGATCTGCTGCATTGAGCACAATGTTGTTACGATAATATGCATTGGTATCTCCTTAAGAATGTGGAACATCTTGGCCTTCATTTTCACCGGCTTATTTTTTTTTTTAAAAAATCGAATTATAAAAAACAACAAAGAAAAGAAAAGGGAAAGTGCAGAATGCACGACTAAACACACCTTATAACCATCCCATGTCAACATCTTCATTGCCACGAAACTCTATATTTCTCACAAAATCATTATTCTCTTGACAATCACTGGTGTCTTCCTCTGTATGTGCACCGTATTTGTCTTTGCTTGCACTAAGTTACTTTTAAAAAAATGATACAGTAATTTAACTAAAATAATAAAAGGAAATGCACAATGGAAAAAAACACATATCTCGGAATTTATCAACTTAAAGACTTCCTTGAAGTTATCAGAAACATATTCCATGAAGGACTTTAACTGCTTATGGAGCTACAAAGGAAACAAATAAGAAAAATAATAGACTTTGAATCTACATTTTAAACAAAACTTTCAAAAAAAATCTATAAAAACCCACTATAAACATGTTTAATATCAGCTTTCAACTTCTACAACTCATGGTCATAATCAACAGGTTGGACACGCGACGCCTTTTTTGGTGGGACGGGCTCCTTAATCTGTTTCGGGGGTTGCATGACAAAATCATCGCTATCATCAATAGGAATTTTTCCCTCGTTAAGTGATGTCAAATATTTCTGATACTCATCATTAACTTCAACAAGCAAAATAGATCTCCTTAGCTCTTTAGTTGTAGGAAAAATATTTTTAAACTGCAAATGTTACAAAAAATGGTTCAGTCATAGATGTATCAAAGATGTATAAAAACTTTATATTTTATGTATTACTATGAATTATAGTGTATCATATATGTATAGCCCATCAACACATAAAAGTTGGTACCTTATTCCCTGTGTTGTTGAAGAAATCCATAGAGAAGTCCTCATGCATTGGCCTATCTATCATTTCCCAATTCAGTATGCGTGGTGTATGAACTCCAACGCGAACAACAAACTTTTTATCAACTATAGTGCAACATTCATAGAACTATACCTGTAGTGCAAGAGGAAATCCACCAATCCTATAAAAATCAGACTTTTCTCTCAACCTGTCCCTCGCCGACTTCATTAAAGCTTGAAACGCAATCTTATTCCAGGGAAAAGACACATATTCACCATGAAAATAACATTTACTTATAAATGTCTTCTGAGGCTGAATGGACATTAGAAATGTGTTTATGAAACAAATGATTGCAATCTTAAATGCGTTTTCATCAGAATGTCATTTATTCTTCTCAAACAATCAATAAGCGACTTCTTTGAAACCGCTTCAAAACCAAAAAAATAAGTATGCACCAACCTATTGGGTCCACTGAAGTTACCCTCAATATGTTCATTGCCACAACAGTTTAAACCACTTACAATACCAAATTCCCGATGTAACGACCCGATCGGTCGTTTTAAGCTTTTGCACTTTGCTCACCAGTTCTCGGGCATGACCAACCCCGTATTACGTATTGTGACTAATGTAAATCATCGGTTTTGGTTTTTAGGTTAATCGGAATAGATAAGAAAAGATGATTCTCAACTTGGCTTTAAATTTGAAAGGTTTGACTCAGTCTTGACTTGTTAGTATTTGATCTCAGATTTGGATTTTTATGATTTGGTTAACTCCGTTAGGTGATTTGGGACTTAGGAGTGTGATCAAGACGTATTTTGGAGGTTTATAGTAGATTTAGGCTTGAATTGGTGAATTCAGGATTTTGGCATTTTTCGATTGGTATGTGAGATTGTTTATATAGGGGTCGGAATGAAATTTCGGAAGTTGCAATAGGTCTGTTGTGTCATTTGGGATGTGTGTGCAAAATTTCAGGTCATTCGAACTTGGTTTGGTAGACTTTTTTATCAAAAGCGTAATTCGAAAGATTTTGAGAACCTTAGGCTTGAATCCGAGGTGCTTTGGTTGATTTGATGTTGTTTGAGGTGTTTCGAAGATTGGTATAAGTTTGAATAGTAGTATATGGCTTGTTGGTACTTTTGGTTGAGGTTCCAAGGGCCTCGGGGTGATTTTGGATGATCGACGGAAGGTTTGAAGTTGAGTTGGGACAGCTGAAGCATTTTGTTGCTGACATAACCGCACGTGCGGTTGGGAGGTCGCAGGTGCGATGCTCGCAGAAGCGGAAGGCAGCCGCAGATGCAGCCAAGAAGAAGATCATCAAGAACCACAGAAGCGGTAAAGTGGGCGCACCTGCGGTAGCGCAGGTTCGATGTTTTTAATCGCAGATGCAGAAATGGCCATTTAAGTAAAAACAGCAGATGCGGTTGATTAGGCCGCAGAAGCGGGACCGCAGGAGTGGGATTTGGGTCGCAGGTGCGAAAAGTCTGGGCCAGAAGATATAAAAGAATTCCTTCGTGATTTTTGAGTTGTTCTCTACCATTTCAAGTCGGCTTTGGAGCATTTTTGAAGATTTTGAAGAGGGATTCAAGCAATAACGTCTGGAGGTAAGATTTTTGAACCTAATAATCGATTCTATGGCATTATTTTGCGGACTATGACTTGCAATTATGGAAATTAAGGGTTAAAATTTGAAAAACTAGGGCTTAGTATTGGAGACCTTGACTTGGGGATTTGAGGGGCCATTTGTGGTCGGATTTTGGGACTTTTGATATGTATGAACTCGTGAGGAGATAAGGAGTCTAATGATGTAAAATTTAATAAATTCTGAGGCGTGGTCCCGGGGGTCGGGTTTGGTTAATTTTGGAATTTATGTTGTTTTTTGATTATTTTCGAGCGGGCTTTGTCCCCTTAGCATATTTTGATGGCTATGTACTGATTTTGACTAGATTTGGAGCATCCGTAGGCCGATTCGAGGGGAAAAAGCATTGTGAGCTAGAGTTTGGGCCGGATTGAGGTGAGTAATGATTTTAAATGTAGTTTTGAGGTATGAAACCCCGAATTACACATTGTTGTGCTATGTCGAGATGACACACACGCTAGATGATGTGCGTGGGGGCGTGCACCGCTGGGCATTGTGACTTAGTCCATCCTGAATGACTATTTTACCGCGTCTTTGATTGAAAACTTTTTGCTATCATCATGTTTTAGGCTGAATGCCACATTTGGACCTCATGCCAACTATTTGGACACTTAGGGGATTTTTACTGCTATTTCCTCACTGTCTTGATTTTAATATATGTACTCAGTCATGCTATATTATACCTTTTCCAAAAACTCAGTCATGTTTACTCCGCTTAAAAATATTAATGATATTTTGGGCTGAGCATCATGTTTTACTGTTGCCCGAGTGACTTATGAAATTCTGACTGAGCAAGGCCGAGGGTCTATGTTGTGAGCATACTTTGGGGTCGGGCTACACGTCGCAGCAGTGATATACTGATTATGATTAAGAGGCCAAGGGCCTGAGTTATACGCCATGATGTGGCTTGATATGAGGCTGAGAGCCTATCAATTATGCCAGGAGTGACTTGATATTGCGCTTGGGCCGTAAGGGGCCCCTCCCAGAGTCTGTACACCCCCAGTGAGCGCGGGTACCCATTGTGATATGAGATATAGCCCGAGGGGCTGGTATTGTTCTATGTTATTGCCCGAGGGGCTGATTCTGGTTACATTGTGCCCGAGGGGAATTTTATGTGTTTATCTTATATAGTTGCCTTGTTATTTAATTGTTTAACTATTGAAAAAGTGTTTTAAAGAAGATTATACTAAACTAAGGTGTTTTATGAGATTTCGTTGTTAAATGCACTTTATTGACTTTACTCTGCCTCTTTATAGCATGTTACGTGATTTCTTATCGATCAGTCTTCATTTATTGTTATTACTCATTGAGTTAGAGTACTCACTTTACTCCCTGCACCTTGTGTGTAGACTCAAGCGCTTTAGGTCCTGCTAGCGAGGGTTGATAGCTTCCAGCAGATTTCTGAAGTCCACTAAGTAGCTACTCGGCATTCACATCCTAATGTTTCTCCCTCTTATCATTATTTCTTTCCCTCGTACTAGATTTTGTAATAGACTGTGTAGTCCCTTTCCACATTTTGAGACTTATGTTAGATGCTCATGACTGGTGACACCCCAATGTCGGGCTGTGTTGGTTTTTCCGCAAATTGTACAATTTCACTTCTATTTTGGGATTATTAGCATGTTAAAGGCTTAAACTGTGACCTTTTAATTGCTTAAAAATGAATTAGTTGTTGTGTCGGCTCACCTTGTCTTCACGAGAGGCGCCAACACAACTGGGTCTGGGTTTAGGGTTGTGACAAGTTGGCATCAGAGCCTAGGGTACATAGGTCTCACAAGTCATAAGCAGGTTTAGTAAAGTCTCGCGGATCCGTACGGAGACGTCTGTACTTATTCTTGGGAGGTTGCAGAACCTTTAGGAAAAGCTTCGCATTCTTGGATCCTTATCGTGCGTCCTTGATTCAGTTTGAAATGTAACTTTTTGAATTCCTTCCACGTATTCGTTTGCGCGCATGATCGCTCTATACCATATATGCATCGATGGCTTGTGATTCCCTGATCGAGGGGTGAGACATGAACTTTGTGTGTTGATGTTGGGACAGTCTGGAGGACTTAAGGCCGGGTTTTTGCTTACAGCTTGAGCCTTGAGCTGTTGATTGCGCGAGCGCATATTTCTGGATCTAAATGTTTGATTGTGTCCCTATTAAGGAAAGTGATGACTGGATAGTTACGTGATGAGTGAGATGTGACTGTGAGATGTGTTCATTTGAACTGAATGAGACGAGAAAGGTCTGTTTTGGGGCAGCAAAAACTATTTGGTAATTGATTTCCATCATGATTTGATGTATAACCCCGAGTTGTGGGTGTGATCAAAGATCTTTTCATGTTGCCTCGTTAGGAAGCGAAGTAGATTTCACATTGTGATATGAGTTCAGAATCAGGAAGATTAAGTGATTGCGTAATGTTTATGACTGTGGAAGGGTATAGAGAGATACTAGTTGAGGCTAAGCAAGTGGATTATCTCCTGTGAAGTATTTTGAAGTTTGTCTAACCCTTATGTTGTTGGTTGGGAGTCCTCTTTTATCGATGGAATATATGTGTTGCAATTTGAATTTGGGTCACCTAAGAGAGTGTGCTTGGCTGCTACGAGGGCGAATGCAAGATTTGCAGGAGATTTGAGGCACTAGATGGTCTTTATTGTACGAGCTTATGAAGGGTTGAGTTTAATCTCACTATGGTATTGTGGCAGCAATAGAGTATATGCGTTATGAGTTATTATGTGTGTTTTGATCTATGGCTTTGAGCCAAGTGGGGGAGTCTGCTATTGATTAGTTGGTTGCACAGTTATGTGCTATGTTGGTTCCAGTTTGAGGCGTACGGGTGAATCAGTTATGGCTTGCAGAGATTGAGACCGAGGATGGCTCGAGTAAAGGAAAATTTTGACAAAGGTTATATTATACTTCATAGGTGTATGAGAATCACAGAATGTTTTAAGTGGTTATAGGTAAAGTATGTGCGGTGCATAAATCAGGAAGTTTTTTGGTTGTAGGTGAGGTTACATCTTGTGGTGTCAGAGTGCTAATAAGGCACATGTTGTTCGGTTCATTTGATCAGTCTAATTGAGGTAGTAGTAGAGTGGATGACTCTCGAGAATGGTTCTAGTGAGTTCAAGATTTTACATGTAGTAAATGGAGGTTTTCAAGTTGTATAATTGGCTAGAAACTGAGCTTTTCATTGGAGTGTGTCAAGACTCGTGGTATTTCTATATCTTCATAGAACTCTATATATCAGTATCAGGAAGGTAAAGGTAATGGCTTTGGATTCACAGGAAGTCCCTTCAGGGTAGGTATTTTGAATGTGGTGTTTTTGGGAATATTTAAGAGAGTATTCAGCGGCTTATGAGTCTTAGACGGTGTGGTTTTATGCTTGGGTCTCATATGGTGAGTGTGGGTTGAGGAATTGCAGTGTTATAGCAAGAAGGAGTATCAAGATGAAGGTAAATCAGAAGGAAACTTGTATAGATGGAGTAGCTGGGTAGTAGGTCGGATCGACATGGGAAAGGATATGACTAGTTCTTTGGATGCTTAAAAGGTAATAAGTTTCTGCAGGTGTTTCGCGGCAATGCTCTTGGGTTTTCGTGGCCTGCGTAGCTTGGTTGAGTTAGAAGGATTCAATCCTGACATTTTACTTTTGTGCAAATGGAATTCGGAGAATTCTTTATGGTTTCAACCACGGTTAGAGATGTATATTTGCTACGAGCGTGAGGAGTATGGGATGTGTAGTGATTTTCTTCTAGATGGGATCAATGGAAAGTTCTTAGCTAGTTGAGTACGTAGCTGCTTGTGGCTCGAAAGGGATATGGAGTTCTCATGTTTATCCTAGGGTGGTATTGTCACGACCCCAAACCCGATCGTGATGGTTCCCAGCACACTACTAGGCAAGCCCGACCATTTATAACAATTACCGCAATTGTTTAAACAAGTAAAGATAAAACTATTTAAGTCAAAGTCTGAAGTAAGGATAAAAATATGGAAAATTTGGCAAAATACCGAAATAGCCCAACTAGGACCCGGTGTCACGACCACGAACCTCTAAAGACAGTATATCATCCTACTACAAGTCTGTCTAATGCTGAAAATACGGAAATAAAGGAAAAGATAGAAGGAAGAATCCTCGGCTGCGAACACCGTGCAGCTACCTCGAATACTCCCGAGAGGAACTCCAAATCAACTAGACTCAATCCGCTTGATAAAAAGAACCTGGACCTGCACACATGGTGCAGGGAGTAAAGTGAGTACTTCCAACTCAGTGGTAATAAAAGTGAATAACAACTGAAAGCACAAAATTCCAAAAAGGCACAAATAATGCTATCTTAAGCAGTAAACCAAATAGACAGTAGAATCCATTAAATTATAG
>MU750256.1:4634-16727 GCA_026770625.1 Nicotiana glauca | reverse complement strand
ATCTTCCTTCGAATCGACTCAGAACCCTTCAAATATTAGTTGAAGTCCAAAAACCCTAGCGCCGCCACAAAATCCCCTGATGGCGGTGCCACCTCCCCTTAGCCTCAAATCAACACCAGATAATGACCACACTACCCTCACCCCAAATACCTTACCAACTCCTCCTGAACCCCCCTCAAATCGCTCGAATGTCGAATCTTGAACCCTAAGTTCACGAGCCCTAAAATACAAAAAGGTTTACAAGGAGTTTTCGGCCAGATTAGACCTTAATCTTGGGGTTTTCACTTGAAAATACAAGCTTAAGGTCTAGTCCGACCGGAAACTAAAAACCTACCAAATTTGATTCGAGTTCAGTTGAATTTCTGAGGTATCCCTTCTCCATCTTTTCATTATTAAGTTATTGTTTGCTATTTTGTCCGTCTTTGTCAATTATTTCTTCCTTCTCT
The DNA here is from genome assembly GCA_026770625.1 of Nicotiana glauca. Taxonomy (NCBI): domain Eukaryota; kingdom Viridiplantae; phylum Streptophyta; class Magnoliopsida; order Solanales; family Solanaceae; genus Nicotiana; species Nicotiana glauca. The sequence goes on along the minus strand of MU750256.1, from coordinate 16,281 downwards.
TTCAGACCTTTTTCTTGGTCCACTTTTCATCAATCCTTTTTTAGCATATGTTATAAACTTTTGAATTGATTAAATAGGTTTGTCCATTAGTCCGAATTTTGTAGTTAGTTGGACTTTGTTTGAGATCGCTCGAATCTCCTATATTTCCTAGTTATCATGTTGGACTGTCTGGTTTGTTTTTGAATGTGTTTGTTGGTTTAAGAGAATTAAAAAGAGTTAATAGGTTAGGTCGATTAGCTGTAAACCTGAAATTGGTTTGCTTTGGGCCAAAACTGGTCCAGGCTAGTTCTGGAATTAAGTAGCATGGGGTTTATTTTATTAAAGAAAAGTTTGTGGTCTAATTAATATAATTAAGGGAACTAGAACTAAGTGGCATGACAACACTATTGTCAGAGCACGCTTGAGAAAGAAAACAGGCTGCCCATACCCGTTTGGATTTAATAAAGGAAAAAGGGTTTAGTGGTGGAACTAACATTCAATAGTGGAGAACCAGGGAATAACATGGAGGTTAAACATTTATTAATGGGTTGATTGCTATCATGAGTTGGAAAAGGTTTGAGGAAGTCTTTAAATACACACACACATCCTAATTAGGGGGCTTCAGATAGAGATTTCAGTTGAGAACATTGAGAGCATTAAGTGAGAAGAGAGGAAACACACTGAAATATACACTAAGATAGACATAGATATATACACATAGGAAGACTATTCTACTGTTGGATTGAAGTTTTCAGTGATTGAGAATTATTTGAAAACCTCTGAAATAATTTCAACTCACCTGAGTGAGAAAGGTTTAGAATTGGTCTTCAAATTTGGTTTAAAGTCTGTATAAGATATTGCTGTTTGGGTCTTTGGTTTGATATCATTATAGTGCAGTTTCATCCTTACTGCTTAAAAATTTGGTTTCTTTCCTGAAAGTCCACTGTTCCATTGATTTTGGGGTTGAAGTTGGTTGGTTTTGGTTTTGAATCTGGACTGTCCTAAGTTTGCTGTTTACTGCTTTTGATTCCTGCTGTTGGATTCTGCTTCCTCACTTATTTTTACTGTCGAATTCCAGGTACACACTTTTGGCCTTAGGCATGTAAAAATGGCTTGTGAAATGTTTGAGATGGGGATATATGAAGAAACATGTCTTCTGTTGTTATCTATTAGACCTTCTTCTTATGTAGTTTGTTTTTCTTAAAAGTTTATGTTAATTATTTTAGCTTAGTATGTGTAATGTGAAGTTATGTCTTCTTGAGTCTTACATTGGAATTATAACAGAACTATTATTAGACTGATTGGTTTTCATGTATCCAACCATGTGGATTTGATTACTATTAAAGGGTCAATTAGTTTTAAATTCCTCATTGAAGTTCAAAGAGATATATTCATCAGCAAGATCTGTACTGTAATGAACTTGGATGGTTGAACTATACTTTGTCTTTATTCATTCATGTTAGCTCTAATAATAAAGTTAGTTTGGCATGCAGTGATGGTTTAAATATAGAAATGAATTAGAATCCATTAGGTTGCATTACTATTATTTGGTAGGAATCGTCAAACGTCTTAAAATCTTATTACCATGTTTCAAATATTAGTTTGAGTTCTACATGAGTTACTGAGTGTGCTGGTATTAGCTTTGCTATTGTGACTTAATAAGTGTATGCATGATAGCAGGAAAGTCTTGCTAGTTAACGTTAAAAGTCATTTCCATTTGTTAGTAAAATAACGATGCAAGGTTCATGTGGAATTGTCCAGTTAGTTAATTATTAAATTATGCTAAGAATTAAACAATTGAATGGTTCTCCTTTATTTGCTTTGAATGGAATTAGTAACTAAAGTTTGTCGTTTGTTTGGAGCATTGTGCTTATAAGGTTCGATAGCTCTGGGGGCCCGAGCTCCTTAATCAATAGTTTACTATTAATGATGCTAATTAATTAGGGTCCTTTTAGAGACAAATCCAATAGAAAATCGTAATTTACTTTAGGTTGGCCTTTAAATAAAATAAATGAGATGAGCCTCGCCAAACAAAACGCGCAAACTGCGGGGCCCTCTTTAAATACTTTTATTAAAATACTTAGAATTCGGGACAGTTTAGCAAATTTTCACGGCTTTCCGCGAAGTTGATAACACATTAGTCGCTTTAGGCACGCTCTATATAATTTTACCTTCTTAAATACGGGTGTGCATTTCATGCAACCCAAATCTAAATCCCAAAACGTTGAATAGAAATGTGTCGAGGATCCGGGTGCATTTCATGTGACGTGATCCAAAAAACATATTTTGTTAAACGACGTTCACTTCCTAAAATATTTTATTGGAAGCGGTAAGTAAATTTAAAATTGCATAATAGGATAACATATATTAAAATCAGATTTTTGCCAAATATAGCAGTTGAGCGACCGTGCTAGAACTACGGAACCCGGGAATGCCTAACACCTTCTCTCGGGTTAACAGAATTCCTTACTCGGATTTCTGGTTCGCGACTGTAATACAGAGTCAAACCCTTTCCTCGATTCGGGATTCAAACCGGTGACTTGGGACACCATAAATCTTCCAAGTGACGACTCTGAATCTCTTAATAAACGAATCCCTTTTCGATTGTCCTTTAATTGGAAAAACTCCTTTTATTATACCCTTTACGGGTGTAGTAGCGAAAAAGGAGGTGTGACAGCTCTGGCGACTCTGCTGGGGAAGTGGAACCCAGAACCACTGGTTCAGGGTTCAAGAATTCGAGCTTGGAATAATTGTTGTAATTGGCTTATTTATTATCTGATTTTTATTACATGTTGGGCTTAATATGCAAAATGATGCTTTTACCGCTTTGATATTATTTGAACTGTACATATAAACTGTGACGAAACCATTCTCTTCTCATCTTCGGGGATGTGCTCGTTGGTCGAGACTCCCTATTCTGTTAGTGTCATACCTTTAAATAAGAAAGAGGCTCGGACAAGTTACTATGTCGGACGATCTTGCGGGTCTCCGGTACGTAACCCCCTCCTCGACTCGAGTTGTCCTCTCGGGTACACAGTCTAGAACAAATACCCAGGTCTTAAACCTAGAATAACTGAGCCTCATGCCGGATCCCTAGTAGGAACGTTTGTTTGCATCATATGCATTTGACTTTGGAGGCTCAACACAGGGGTTGGGCCTGCCTAGGATAAGTATACCTGAAATGAAAAAGACCATCCTGATGCATCTTACTTGCTTCTTGTGCATTTATTTGCTTCGAACTTGCATGCTGACCGTTTTTCTTAATATTGAAAAAAATTGAAAAAAAGAAGGAAATAACAATGTAGGAGGTTAAGAGAATTAGTCGCCTGTTTCGAAAAACCAATGGCCAAATAGTGCCGAAACTCTGACGGATTTTTTTTAGAAAAATGAAAAAGAAAAAAAAATGAAAAAGGTTTTTATTTTTAAAAATAATTTGCCAATGAAAAAGAATAAAAAGTTTTTTATTTTTAAAATAGTTTGTTTTATTTTCCATTGAAAAAAGAAATACTTTGCTTTATTTACCGATGAAATGAAAAAAAAAGAGAAAAAGAAAAAATGTTTTTTAAAAAATAGTCTGTTTTGTTAGGCCCGAACTACGCTAGTTTGATTCTCACAGGACGTGAGATACGTAGGCAACCCCCATCGGGTCCAACTTTCCTTTTTGCAAAAATAGCCCGAAATGAACAAAATTTTGTTTTATGGCAAATAGGAAAGGTAGTGCCGTTTTGTCAAAATAACCGAATGTTCTCGAAAGGGACACCGGAAGGCTAATTTTGCATAGACAGCCACCTTTGGTATTTTCTAATTTTTGACCAGTTAGCTGGCAAAGCCTTAAAATATTCCCTCGAAAGTGCTGAAAGGCCGTATCTGCAAGGCTGGGCTTTTGGTTTTGGAAATAAAAATATGAAAAGGGTTAATTTTGATCTTTTAAGTTATATGGAAGAAATCATGACTGTTTTGCTTAATCACCTTAATAAATGTGCAGAATGAGCACAAGGCAGAATTTACCAACAACAATTATGAACAAGATCCCTTCGGCGCTGCACATGTGGTGGGATGATTTGGGCGGATCAGGGCAAGACACAGTCAAATTATACTTTGGATGTCTCACGGGGTTGCTGAAGATTAATCCGAGGGGGATATCATAAAGGCATTGGCCCCATTCTGGGACCCGGCTCACAATGTATTTCATTTCTCAGATTTTGAACTTACCCCAATATTGGAAGAGATATCCGGATACATCAGGGGGTCCCAAGGTTCCTCTGAGACACCAATACCTGATTGCTCCGAGGACCGTAACTGTACACAATTTCCTGGATTCCTTGAAAATAAGCAGGGTAGTACATAACACAGACTTGGCAGCTGGTTTCTGCAATCCACAATTCATATACCAGAGATATGGCCACATCGGGGGGTTTAACAACCCAACAAACAAAATCTGCAGCAAAGGAAACCTCTACAAATGGGAGGAGCATAAATGTTTTGCTTTCATGGTAGTTTTCTTGGGGCTTCTGGTATTCCTTAGAAAAGACAGGAATATTGACATACGAGTAACTGGGGTTGTTAATACTTTGCTTACTCAGGCCAACATCACCCTCACACCTATGATAGTAGCCAAAATCTTCCGCGCTCTTACTATCTACAAGGCCGGAGGGGACTTCTTTGAGGGTTGTAATGTGTTGCTGCAGATGTAGATGATCAAACACTTATGCCATCGTCCTCGATTTTTGAGTTATGGGTCGTCAAAGAAGACATGCATAGAGGAATTCTCTACGAGGGTTAAAGGGATCAAATTACCGGAAGGGATCGCAGAATGGGTAGCACACCTTCGTTCCATCACTGCACGCCAAATAGAGTGGACATTTGGGTGGTTATATGTGGATGAAATCATATATATGCCTGCCACCGGACCTCATTTCCTATGATGGGACTCAGAAGTATTCAGCCCTATGCCCCGTATCGAATTTTGAGGCAATTGGGGAGATGCCAAATAGTCCAGAAGAATGAAGATCTCAGAGGCCAAGTAGTCGATATCGGACCTAACGATCAATTCCATGAAGCAGCAGTTCGCAAAATTTGGAATGAATGTCAATACTTAGCAGCAAATACTTGTGTACGCGATCGGTCCAAAGGTGAAGTGTCGCCGGGATACCTTGCTTGGTATAGGAGAGAAATTGAGTTTGAGAGGCCATCCAGAAGGCCCCATATCCAGGAATTCGTGAAGCATCACATGAACAGTGGGATTGGTTGGCTAAGGAAAATAAATACAGAGCCAAAATAAGCCAATTAGAGAAGCAAGCCATGGAACTTCAATTTGAAAAAGATGTTCAAGCCGCTACAGATGAGGGGGAAAAGAAGCAGCTAATCCAAGAAAATGAGGCCCTTAAAGCTCAGATCCGAAAAATAAATGTCAAGAAACCAGAAAGGAGCCAGGCCGACCAGAAACTCATAAACGAACTGAAAAGGAAAGCCCGTGAAAGCCAGGAGGACTTGGAGAGATCTAAAGCTAGCTTGGCAAGGATTCGGGCCAGATGGGCAAAGGGCGCGAAAGATCGAGCACTTTATATGCAGCAAATAAAGAGATATTATGAGGGAAGCGTCACTATCCTGAAAGGAACAATAGCCACTCTCGAAAATAGGGTATTCAGGCAAGCTAGAGATTACAGAGCAGATAGGAAACACTGTTACGACCTGATGGCGCGGATGGAGGAACAAATGCATAAGTTTCAAGACCAACTCTTTCATAATTCTCAAGTGCTGGAAACCCGGGATCAACATATAGGGCGGCTGCTGCAGGAAAAGAATAGGATTGGAGAAGAGATCGCAAACATCGCACATTACATTATTGCAAAATGCCGAGCATGCGAGAACATGACCCGTACCACCTTTTTTGCGACAGTGATGACATTCGTCCGACAAATAATGAGTGATCTGGATAGGCTCCAAAGAGATCTCGCACAAAGGCACGCGGCAAGGCCGAATGATGCCTCGCGGGCTCCAGGGAATTTTAAGGCATTAATGTACTCTTAATCTTTGTTTTGAGTTTGTATTTTCGTCATTAAAGTTTGTAAGTCGGATTTTCTTCAAGTTTGCATTGTTTGTCCTTTCAAAGTTTGTAACTTTTTCCAAGTGTTATAATAAGAACAGTCATTTTTGGAAATATGTGGCCATTTATTTTTCATCGGCCAGAACTACGCACGATCTGATTCATGCGGGGACATGATACATAGGCAATTCATATAAGATTCGACCACCACTAAAAGAAAAAAAATAAAGAAAAAAAGAAGAAGATAAAATAAGTAAAATAAAGGAAAGTTGGAGAGACGTTAAAAGAAGGGGCATAATCATGAGAAGCAGGAATTACGCAAGCAACCAAGCAAATGCATAATAGAAACACTTAACTGCTTAGGTGCATTGCATCTTTAATGTATGTTTTCTTATCTGTTAAATGCCCTAACGCTAACGTGATGGTTTCATTTTGTCACATCAATCAAAAAGATGGTTGGTTGTGGTTCCGTAAATAGTGACTCTTCCCTACAACAAAAAAACCCAAAAGGTCGATGACGGATAACAACAAAATTGGGGTGGTTAATATCAGTACCCCAAAGTCATTGGTTGAGCAGGACACAGGTTTGACTGATAAGGTGAGGATGTTAAGACAACACATAATAGATATTTATCAGGATTGGATGGTCGGGAAGACACCAAATACCGTCACCACCCGATTTCTCGGATGCTGTCATTACCCAGACTTTGGCATCTCCCAATCACCCCAGTGTCCCCATCATGCTTTCTCCAAGTTCTGAGAGGCTAAAGAACATAGAACAGTCCTTAGAAAACGGACAAGGGACGGGAAACCAAGATACCATGTCTCACCAAGAATTGTGTACACTCCCCGACGTCCGCCTGCTCATAGAGTTTAAAGTAAAAAAGTTCAACTTGAATGAAGAAGGTGAAGATCCGGTAGTCCATAAGAGGGAATATTGCAAGGAAATGAGGAATGTTGACAAGCAAGACGATTTGCTAATGGCGTACTTCAGTAAAAGCTTGACTGGGGTACCCTTGGAGTGGTATAATTGTCAGAATGTCAGTAAATGGCATACATGGGATGACATGGCTCAGGATTTTGTGCGACATTTTCAGAACAACACAAACATCGTCCCGGATCACTCCTCCACATCTCAAATAGAAAAGAAACCTAAAGGAAGTTTTAGGAAGTTCTGGCTCAGATGGAGTGAACAAGTTGCTCGGGATAATCTTCCCATAGAAAGAAAGGATGTTGTAGAACCCCACCAACGACAAAGTCCAGTGGTCGTCCTTGCTAAACGCCCTCAGCCTCCATATCAACCCCGTGGATATCTTCTTAATTCTCCTGACCACTACTTCTGTCCACAAAACCCCCTAAATCGTACATCACTTCCCAGATATCCTGTCCATGTTGCACCACCATACGCCTCATATCCCCGAGGCCCGCGATGGTCTGCATTGCTGCCACAAATATCTCATTAGGCGTATCAACCACCTGTCCGGAAAAGATTCCAACCAAGGCTAGAGTACAAAATAAAAAGACTACTAGAAAAAGAGAATGCTTTCGGAGAATCGTACACAAGTTTGTTTGAAAAGCTAAAGCGTTCCGGCCTGATTGAGCCGCTCCTCGGCTATACTCCAGACCCATACGCAAGTGGCTTTGATCCTGCTGTACGATGCATGTATCACTCTAATGTCCAAGGGCATAGCATTGAGAATTGTCGTTCTTTGAAAAAGGAAATAGAAAGAATGATTCACGAAGGGGTAATCGTGATCAATGATAGTGGCAGGGAGTAGGCGAATCCTTTTAAGAACGTGTTGATTAAAACTGATGACATTAAAGTCGGTAATGGTCTTGGAAATATTGATGCAGAGCTGAGTGGTTAAGATGCCAAACGTGGTAATTAGAAAGACATTCCTTTTTGGCTAGCCAGGAAGGAGTCTTGGTAGTTCGCTATGATTTTCCTTAAAGTTTGTCTGGATTATTCTAGGGCTGTAATCCAGATTTTATTTTCAGTTTGTTTAAAGTGTGCAAACCTTGTTATTTGGTATCTTCCAATAAAATGAAATTTCTTTTCTTCGTTATTCCAGATATTTTATTTTTGTTTTTCTTATTTTTTATCCTGTTTAGCTCTTTTTACGCTGGTTCTAATGACATGGCATGCATGAGGAACCCTCGGCCCAGTCTAAAAAATCAATCTGACTCTAAACCCAAGGCAAATGGAGCAGTCGAGGCGGCCAACAAGAACATAAAGAAAATACTGAAGAAAATGGTAGAAAGTTCCAGGCAATGGAATGAGAAGTTACCATTTGCATTATTGGGATATCACACTACCGTTCGTACGTCAGTAGCTGTCACACCTCCTTTTTCCGCTAAATAGGGCTTTTATTACACCCCGGGGAAGGGATATAATAAAGAAGGAGTTTTTCCACTTAAAGGACAATCGAAACGGGATTCGTTTTATTAGAGATTCAGAGTCGCCACTTGAGAGATTTATGGTGTCCCAAGTCACTGGTTTGAATCCCGAACCGAGGAAAGGGTTTGACTCTGTTTAACAGTCGCGAACCAGAAACCTGAGTAAGGAATTCTGTTAACCCGGGAGAAGGGGTTAGGCATTCCCGAGTTCCGTGGTTCTAGCACGGTCACTCAACTGCTATATTTGGTTAAATTTTGATTTTAATACATGTTAACCTATAGTGCAATTTTAAAGTTATTCACTACTTTTTGTCAATTATTATTTATTTAAGAAAGTGAACGTCATTTAAGAATATGTTTTCGGATCACGTCACATGAAATGCACCCGGATCCTCGACATATTCTTATTCAATATTTTCGAATTTGGATTTGGGTCGCATGAAACGCACACCCGTATTTAGGAATGTAATTTTATTAAAATCGTATCTAAAGAGACTAACGCATTGTTATCTTTTGGGAAGGCCGTAAAATTTGCTAAACGGCCCGTCCCGAATTTCTAAGTATTTTTGTTAAGTAATTAATGAGGGCCCCGCAATTGTGTATTTGATTTGGCGAGGCTCGTCTCATTTCTATTTTTTTAATCTAACCTAAAGAGTCGCTATGTTTTATCAAGTATTATTTCTAAAAAGTCCAGTTAACAATTAGTACAATTGACCGAAAATATGGGCCTCAAATATCAGGCCCAAAAGGAAAGGCCCAGGCACCAGTGCACGTTGTTAATACATTGTTACTGTTGCATTACATTAAACCCCATTTCAAATTGCATTGCTACTTTACTGAAAATTTAAAACTACCCATTTCAATTAAATGAACGAGTATTATTATTATTTTTTATTTTTTCAACTCAATATTTATGATAATTCTAATTCATGTGTATATCAAGCTTAGACCTACTGTTCATACAACAAAACTTAATAAAACTAATAACTAAACAAAATGATCAATTAATCATGAATGAACAAGGATTTTGGGACAAATTTTACGATTTCTAACATCCTTGACAATTCGACTATCAACACAACAATTAGTAAGAATTTTTTTTTTAAAACCTTCTTCAGGAAGTGCTTTGCACCACTTTTAAACTACAACTAATACCAAAATTCAATCACACTTAGTAAACTATATACTAAAACGACTTCAGTTTCATTCAAACAGTCCGATTTATACATATGATCAAATTTAGAGAAAATTCAATATGCTAAAGCTAAACGTGCATATGGCAGCAACTACACATTCATCAAGAGACAAAATCATGTATTATATTTCAACATTCCTTTCACAGCTTCACCAAAAATAAGAATCAAATTTTTTGTACCTGGAATTAGGAAGCAAAAAAAGGAGGATCAGCATCAGTTTTAGTGCAGAAACATCAATCAAAACTATGACAGCAATCCATAACCAGTAGAGGAGGAATTTTAACCCAAAATCATCTTCAAATTAATCAATATATCACACCAGATCTGTACAGTGATCGAGATTTAACTAAAAAAACCTGGAATCTACTTGAATCTTCTCTAAATGATCACTGATTTTCAAACAACAAAATCAGAATTCTAAAGGTGAAGATTAAACTGAAACATTCGATGAAAACAGTATATTTTTGGCTTTTTTGTGGATTTTCTAATGTTTTTGGATTTTGAGGGTTTAAAATTCAAAAAATGAATCTGAATTTAGGAGAAGAGTTTTTGGGGGAATATTGGGGCTCTAAAACTTGTGAAGCAAGGCAAAATGACTGCCTATTTATAGACACAATTGGGAGGGAATTTCAAATTTTCATTTTACCTTTTAGTCCCTATGTTATTTCTGTTTTTCACCTCTTATTTCTGACTTGTATTACAAGTTACTATACCTATTTTATTAAAACTTATACTAAAGCCCATTCTAGAAGGTTCTAGTTGTATCTATCATGTTCCTATCCCTTTGAAATACCTATTCTACCCTCACTTTTATTCTAAAATTACCAAATTTGGTTAAACTACCCTTTTTCTTTCCCAAAACTACCCTTCAGCTAATCTGTAATTACCATTAAACTATTTTGCTATTCCAAAAGTGCCCCCACTTTACTCTTAGAGTTACCAACCTTATCTTAATCACACCCTAATTAACGTCTACCAGCTATAACCACCCTTAATCATAACAATTAAATGAACTAAGCAATGAACTAAGGGATTATTGATAGCAATTAATGATTTAACCAAACTATACTAATTAAAATCAGCTATTAACAATACTAGGGAACAAGGTTTAAACAAGATCAAATTAAGATCAGACTCAGAAACCCTACTCATAATCAGAATACAAATCGAAGCAGCAATGGCAGAAATCAACAGAAAATTCATCCTAACAATTACATAATCAATTTAAGAGATGAGCGACTAAACTTTACCCACAACACAAAAACTAATGTGAATTAATTGGCGAAATTGAGAAACATTCCTATGGTATCATTTAATTAAGAAGTAGAAGTCATGGTATTAATCCTCCTTAGCACGAGAAAAATAGAAAAGAAACAGAGACAGAGTAATATGAACAGGCGAATATACGAGAGGGGGAAGGAAAAATAAAAAATGAGAAAGAACTTACCAATCTTGAAACGGCTCGAGGCTAACCTTCCAATTTAACCGCAATATAACATTATTCACCTGTTCTTTGTTCAAGAACAGGTAAGTAATATTAGTATGCGATGAAGTTGGGGCAAAAGAACAGGAAAGGGTGCCTTGCATGTTTGATTTCTGGATCAGTCCTTCAACTCGAGATTTAGATTTAGATTCTGCGGGCTTTAACTGGTACTTGAAGGAGGAGGGTGATGGGTATTGGATGGGGAAGGTCTAATGGTCAAAGGTTGTTGATTTGACCGAGAGAAACGATATGGAAAGATTTAGGCTGCACCCTGGATTTTGGGCTGCCTACATATCCCTGGTTCTATAGAACCGCCACCGGAGGAAACGAGGGCGGCGAGCTAGGGTTTATATGATTTGGGGCTGTTTGGGTGATATTTGGAATGTGAAAAGCAAATATTCACGCAGAGGGGTTTGAGGGGAGTTTTGGGAATAATTTTGGTGGTGATTGGGGTAGTTACTGTCATCGCCGCCGGCGAATTCATCGGAGAATAGGCGGCGAAAATTAGGGTCTGAGGAATGGGGAAGACGAGATGGGGGGGGGGGG
>MU750251.1:190708-206740 GCA_026770625.1 Nicotiana glauca | reverse complement strand
GCCACCAGTCTTGGTTCCGCCCGAGCCAGGAAGACCTCTATTGCTTTACCTTGCGATATTGGATGGAGCATTCGGTTATGTTCTAGGACAACATGACGAAACGGGGAGGAATGAGCAAGCCATCTACTATCTCAGTAAGAAGTTCACCCCGTATGAGGCCCGATATTCTCTATTAGAGTGCATCTGTTGTGCTATGATGTGGGTAGCTCAGAAATTGAGGCATAATTTCTGTGCCTACACTTCTTATCTCATATCAAGAATGGACCCGCTGAAGTATATCTTCCAGAAGCCCATGCCCACCGGCAAGCTCGCCAAGTGGCAAATCCTACTAAGTGAATTTGACATTGTTTACGTGACTTAGAAGGAAATCAAAGGTCAGGACATAGCAGATCACCTCGTCGAGAATCCTGTTGGCGGAGAATACGAACCACTAAAAAATGTGTTTTCCTGATGAAGAGGTGTCCTTTGTAGGAGAAGATATTGCAGAATCTTATGACGGTTGGAGGTTGTTTTTTGACTGAGTCGTAGATTTCAAAGGAGTTGGCATACGAGCAGTCCTAATATCAGAAACCGGCAAACATTACCCGGTCTCCGCCAAGATCAGATTCCCTTGCACTAATAATATGGCCAAATATGAAGCCTGCATCCTGGGGCTCAAGATGGCCATAGACATGAACATTCAGGAGTTGCTAGTGATCGGGGATTCAGACTTGCTCATACGTCAGGTTCGAGAAGAGTGGGAAACCAAGAACTCTAAGATACTCCGTTACTTGTATCACATACAGGGGTTAAGGAAAATATTCACAAAGACAGAATTTCAGCACATCCCCAAGGTCCAGAACGAGTTCGCTGACGCATTAGCTACTTTATCATCCATGATCCAACATCCAGACATGAATTTCATTGATACCATCCCAGTAAAGATTTATGATCAGCCAGCTTATTGTGCTCACCTTGAGGAAGAAGTAGACGGAAAACCGTGGTTCCATGACATCAAGGAGTACTTGACAACAGGAAAGTATCCAAAACTTGCCAACGCCACTCAGAAGCGCACACTTCGGAGGTTATCTAACAACTTCTTTCATAGTGGAGTAATCCTGTACAGGAGGACTCCCGATTTGGGTTTATTAAGGTGTGTCGAAGCAAAAAAAGCATCCAGACTATTGGACGAAGTGCATGCAGGGACTTGCAGGCCGCACATGAATGGTTTTTTCTTATCAAAGAAGATACTCCGAGCAGGGTATTTTTGGATAACTATGGAAACAGACTGTATCCAGTATGTTTGCAAATGCCATCACTGTCAGATACATGCAGATATGATAAAGGTGACTCCAAACGAGCTTACTGCAACAAGCTCACCATGGCCATTCGCCGCTTAGGGAATGGATGTTATCAGACCTATCGAGCCTGCCGCATAAAACAGGCATAGGTTTATCCTAGTGGCAATTGATTATTTTACCAAATGGGTTGAAACAATGTCATACAGGGTAGTGACTAAGAAAGTTGTGGCAGATTTCATCCCTGACCGTATTATTTGCCAACTCAGAATTCTGGAATCAATCATCACCGATAATGGTTCCAATCTCAACAGCGACTTGATGAAAGCAATGTGTGAGACATTCAAGATCAAACATAAGAACTCTATAGTCTACATGCCTCAGATGAATAGAGCTGTAGAAACAGCCAACAAGAATATCAAAAAGATATTAAGGAAGATGATCGAAAGGCACAAACAATGGCATGAGAAATTATCGTTCGCCTTACTAGGATACCGCACCACATTCTGCACCTCAATTGGGGCAACTCCCTACATTCTAGTTTATGGTACAGAGGCGACAATCCCCACCGAGGTAGAAATTCCCTCCTTGAGGATCATACAAGAAGCAGAGTTGGATGACGCAGAATGGGTAAAAGGTCGCTACGAGCAGTTAGCCCTCATAGATGGGAAAAGGATGAATGCAGTTTGCCATGGTCAGTTGTAACAGAACAGAATGTCCAGAGCCTTCAACAAAAGAGTTAAGCCAAGGAAGTTTACACCAGGGCAGCTGGTGTTGAAGAAAATATTCCCACATCAAGATGAAGCCAATGGGAAATTTTCTCCCAACTGACAGGGTCCGTACACGGTTCACCGGGTCTAGTCGGAGGAGCCCTTATTCTTGCAGAGATGGACGGAGAAGTCTGGCCGAAGCCAATCAATTCAGACGCAGTAAAACGATACTATGTGTAACCACTTATGATTCCCTTTATGATATAATTTGAACTACGCCTGACTTGATTCCCGTTTAAGAGGGGATACGTAGGCAGCCCTATGGGTTTGGTCACAATGTAATAAAAATTGCATTTCCCCTACTATCGGAACTAGTTTTCTGCCATTCATCGCTAGGAATGCCACCACAGTAAACTGGGGCAGAATTTTGAGGAGGGCCCTCAAAATTTCGAAGTTGATTTTTCAACCGTTCAGTGCGGCCGTCAGAAGTGCCAGCCCAGTAAACTGGGGCAGAATTTTGAGGAGGACCCTCAAAATTCCGGAGCGAGAGAGGTTGCAATGTCTTGAACTGCGCCGCAGTCTTTGGTTCATCTAAAGAAAGCTATTTTCGATTATATACTTACGTTATATTTACTAACTCATGCATAACTATTGTTCGAATTGCTGCTGTTTAGCGACGCTACCATAATGATACACAACGCTAGAAGCCAGGGGAAAACGAACTAACCTTTCCCCCTTACAGAACTCACTATTTTTCTTTGGTTGCAGGAACTCGACTCGAAAGGTCGTCAGGTATATCTATGCACACATACTTTCCCAAGAATGCAACTTCTCAGAATCATCATTCACAATTGCTATTCGTACACAACATCCCCAGCAGTCACGATATCGTAATCAGCTATCATCTAAGAGATCTCTTTACTATCCATCCTTTTACATTCTTGCATTGCATAAGGCTACTCTTCTGCCTTTCGAGACTAAGCCTTGTCTCTATCTACATCATTTGCATAAGGCTACTCTTCTGCCTTTCGAGACTAAGCACTGTCTCCATCTGCATGCATTGCATAAGGCTACTCTTCTGCCTTTCGAAACAAAGCCCTGTCTCCATCTGCATCATTTGCATAAGGCTACTCTTCTGCCTTTCGATATTAAGCCATGTCTCCATCTGCATTGCATAAGGCTACCTTTCTGCCTTTCGAGACTAAGCATTGTCTCCATCCTACATTTTCCTGCATTGCATAAGGCTACCTTTTTGCCTTCCGAGACTAAGCACTGTCTCCATCCTGCATTTCCCTGCATTGCATTAGGCTACCTTTCTGGCTTTCGAGACTAAGCACTGTCTCCATCCTGCATTTTCCTGCATTGCATAAGGCTACCTTTCTGCCTTCTGAGACTAAGCGTTATCTCCATCTTGCATGGCTGAAATACCGCCACCTCCATCTGCATCGACTGAAATACCGTCAGCTTCATTTAAATCTTGCATGGATGAAACATCGCCAATTTTTGTTTAAATCCCTCATATCGGTTGAAATAGTGCCATTTATATTTATCTTTCTTTATTGTCTGAAAGATCGCCAGTTATATCTAAATCCCCATCATCATTTATACTTACGCTGAAATATCGCCATTTATATTTTTTCACATCGACTGAAACATCGCCAGCTTTATTTAAATTCCTGTTGGCTAAAATATTGCCATTTAGACTTATCCTTCACATCGGCTGAAATGCCACCAAATCTTGCATTTTATGGGTTGAAATACCGCCAAACCGTCCGAGGGCGTCATTGTTCGGAGGCATCATCTTCATAGCTCGAGAATACCATGCCTGGCCTGAGGACCCCACTTTATATCCTGCACATCATTATTCAAAGGCATCATGGTTTGGAGGCACTCAAGATGGCCTATTCCACTAAATTCTTTACCATGGGATTACACGGCCGAAGCTAGGAGTAAAGGGAAGACCAAGATAGAAGAAGCAATTTCTGCGGGGGTATGACCAGAACAGGGAGGGTTTACACCCCAGAACACCTAGTTGAGTCCATTAAGTGTTTTCACCAAATTTCCTTTTTAAAAATCCCTTGATTTCAAATTAGGGTTTCTGAGTCTGTTGGCTAATATCTTGTTCGATTCATTTGCTTATCATCTTTTAGTGTTGAAAACCTTAATTTCTTTAAGGTTTATGCGAGTTCCTGAAATTGCTAGTGCATTGCATCTGTTTGAAATTGCTTGACTTGATTTGAAATTCCTTTGTTTCATTATCCCTTTTCTTTATGTCATTCATTTTATGAGTTCTTGCTATATGTCAAACTCGACTATGTTTTCAGAAAGGTCTTCACTTGACTTTTGCATGCTTCTGATCTTTTTCTCTATTACTAAGTCACTGAAACTTGACCTACGGGACTATCATGCTATGAATGCTTGTTGTCTACTAGCTTTATGATATTATTGTACGATATTTCCTTTCACCATAGTTTGGCCTCGCATGTATAGTGTTTGTGCTCCTTATTTATATACTAAGTTTCTTTCTTTAATTGATCTTCAAACTTGTGACTGATTTTCGAACTTTCCCTTTGTGAAATTCTGATTTCATTCGCCTGTTAAGGGTTAATTGATTTCTTTCCTTATTTTGCCTTACTGAATCCTTTCCCAAATAAGTATGTTCCTTTATTTGGACTTAATCACTTGCTGTGTTATTTTACTACTCCTTTTATGGCAATAATTAGTGTGCCTCTTAAATTTATTTCTTTCCTTATTTTTTTAAACCTATCACTACTCGTTAACAAGTGATCTCTTAATTAAGGGCAATCACTTGTGTAATTGATTCTGATTAGTGATCGTTTCCATATCTGTATCTTATTACCTCACTTTTTACTCATTTTCAAAAACTATAAATACATGTACTTCTACTCTTTCAAAAAAAGGAGGAACGAATGAGTCATTACTTCTTACTCTCAAATACACTTAGAATTTTTTAAGCATTCAAGTTCTCTGAACTCACAAGCATAAAGGTTCTTTATTGATTTTGGCTTGGTTTGAAAGTATCCTACTTTTCTTTGCTTGCTTTTTCTACAACTGGTATGTCTCTCTTTGTTTAATTTCTGCCTCTCCACTACATGTTTATTTTTCAGCCTTTCCTTTGTTTGTCTTACTGTTCCTATACTATAATTTTACTTACTTATCTCTGTGCTTACATGAATCCCTATCCCTAGTCCTTTTGTATGTTAAGTTATGGTTCAGAAAATATGACAACACTTGACATTGTTGTTCATGTATATGGACTGGACTCCCTGAGTCCTAAACTCTTTCAATTCCTATTCCCCTTCCCCTTTATATGTATCCTGAGCTTGAGACCTTGGTCTGGCAATGTCCTAATCACTGTCCAGACCATAGTCTGACCTTCAATAGGTCTGTGCTCTTATTTGCAGCCTGAACAGGCTTGGTCAGGGGTGTGCCAGCCTACCTTATGGTTAGGTATGGCCACCAGCCTGCCTTGGCACTCCCTAACCCCCGTATGTTGCACTCACACTCATTCTTAGAACTTAAGTTCTGCCCCTCTCTTGTGAGCCTTGTCTTGGGATCCATGAGCTCCCTCTGAACTTGGACACTTGAGGGCTGGCTCTTCCACACTGCACTATAACTCATTCTGATTAATATCTTGGGTGTAAGCACTGCCTAGGGTTCCTGAAACTCCTTGGATCTCTAAAATACCCTAGATAAGAGAAGGCTTTGGAAATCTTGATCTCGGAAGTGGTTCCATCTCATATTGCTAGACACTAAGTCTGAATTAGGTTCCTTGGATGCACCTGATAACTTCTGATGTACTTTTTAATTTTAGTTTATTTTACTGGTCTGTAATAATTTGTACAAACTCATGGGGATTTAGTGAAAAAGGGAGAGGGGTTACTTTTATGCACAAATGGTAGAAAACATGGCTATAGGATTTTATTTCTAATTTGTGCAATTTCACACGTAGAAAGCATGCCTATAGGATTTAACCTCTGATTTCTACAACTAAGCATATAGACACCATGCCTATAGGGGTTTGCATTTCTGCATATAATAACGTCATTAGGCAAACAGTTAGGTTTAATAATAAAATGGCATATAGATATCATTGTTTATAAGGCTTCTATTAGTGTTTGAAAAGGTATCAAGAAGTAGTAACGTATAGAAAGCATGCCTATAGGGATTTCGAACCAGAATCGTCTCACTTGTTTTAAACCGTATCGATTTTACTAAAACAAGCAACTTCCTTCACCCTTTCTGAACTCTTAAAACTTTTTATCACAATCAAATCAGTATATTCTTTCTGAAACTTACTCTCGTTAACTCTGGTAAACATTTTTCAAATCGGCCTAAAGTCATTTCTTTATACTTATCTGATAAATCTCTTCTAATCAGTCTGCAACTCAGTTCTTTTGTTAAAAATTGGCAGCTCTTTTTCCTAACCAGTCTGCTTCCTGACACTCATTTTTTTAGTTGTTAAACCATTTTTTGTAACAAACCAGTACCTTTTTCTGAAACCTATTTTTTTTACTCTGTAATTTTTCTTTATAATCAGTTTGTGTTTTAAGATCAGTAGTTCTATCCAACACATAGACAAAGGGTTAATTAATCAACTGGATCAGTCTTAGACAACTACATTCGAGTGAGCCTAATGCAAACTTCCTGTCTAAAAATATGTGTTGAACCAGTCCGCTTATTTCTTTGATTTAATTTAAGACCAAATCAGTACGTGCAAGACATGCTAAACTCTATGGCTTTATCTGATTTAATGAGGCTTACTTGAGCCTTACTTGCCAATTTGCATTCCCCTTTACTTGCATTATGTGTTTTGATTGACGCCTTAGTATTTTGTCCTTTAAAAACTCTCAAAAGCCCAAAATCCCTTTCCCTTTAGGATTAGTACTCCCAAACGTCTCCGGTACTGATAGTATCGGGACGGGTACTAGCATGCAATAAGTAACGAGACATTCCGCGCTTTAAATACCTTAACGGGATGGGAAAGGTAGAATATGGATATGATGACCGGTGCGCTAATATCACGTGTGACCCCTTTTTTGAGGAGTGATTGCTAGATATTGCATTGATGAGATCCATATTATTTACAAAACTAGGACCCCTTTTCCCTTTTTTTTACTTGTTTTTTTTTAAGTTTTCTTTCAAACCAACTTCTTGTATTTTCTACTCCTATTTCTTTTTTTTTCAAACTCTTAAACTTGTTTGCAATACTATGTGAAAATCATCTTCTTTATTTTCTACTTGTCTTCTTCATTGCTTAAAGTCACAATTGTAACATGGCCGGGACCACACTAGTGGATCTTGAGGGGTGCCTATTACCTTCCCCGCGAGATAATTTCTATCCCTTACCCAAACTCTGGTTCTTCATCTCAATTCTTTCTTAAAAGTGTCCTAATGCACTATAATCATTAGCTGGCGACTCTTCAAACTAAAAAAAAAAACCCAATTCTCGCAAGGGAATAGAGTTATCCTCCCGAGTGTCGTATACCCTATTCCGAACCCCGTTTTTGGAAAAAAGGGGGCGTCGACATCAGGCGCCCACCTGGAGAACAAGGGAATACATTTCAAGTTTTTTGGTAATTAGTCACCCACCTGGAGAACACGGGAATACAGTTCAAGTTTTTGGCTATCAGGCGCCCACCTGGAGAACAAGGGAATAAAGTTCAAGTTTTGGCAATCAGGCGCCACCTGGAGAAAAAGGGAATACAGTGCAAGTTTTGGCAATCAGGCGCCCACCTGGAGAACAAGGGAATACAGTTCAAGTTTTGGCAATCAAGTGCCCACTTGGAGAACATGGGAATGCAGTTCAAGTTTTTGGAAATCAGGCGCCCACCTGGAGAACAAGGGAATACAGTTCAAGTTTTGGCAATTAGGTGCCCACCTGGAGAACAAGGGAAGCTATTTTAAAATTCAATTCAAGTCAGATGTAGCAGAAGCTCACGGCAAGAATGCGAGTTAACAGTCCGAGATGATAAACAGAAGTTAGTCACAATTCAAAAAAAGAAGAAGAAGTGAATCCAAAATGTAGAAGTGGAGAAAGTTGTGAACTGCTCAAGAAATGGCTGAAATCACGAGCATTACATGTACGGTCTTGATCCGAAGAAGAATGAACTAGCACCTGCAGCTAGCAAGTGTCAAGGTTCAAATCTAAAGTCTGCTTGAAGAACCATTCAAGACTCAAGATCAAGCTTCAGAAGACTTACAGATAGGAATCTTGTAACTCATAGTTGACAGACTTAGTTAGTCTTTTTCAATTTTGATATTGATGTAATAATAGGACCATGGACCGGAACCTCTACAGAACGACACCTCGATCGACTCTCCACCTTAGTATATTTCTTTACCTCATTCACTTCTGAACTACACGTGGCCTGATTCCTTTGTAACCAATTATACACAGGCATCTCAAATACTAGGGCTCGATCACATTTTCCTTCCTCTTAGTTTTTGGTCTCTCTAAATAAGGGTCGAGTCAAAAAACTTGTCTAGTCGTTCTTTGTCTGAAAACTCTTCGCGTTCCCAGTCAAAGAGGGGCATCTGTAGACATGTGATTTTTGACTCTCCCAAGATTGTATATATTTTAGCATGTAAATATTTAGTTTAGACCTAATATAGTTATTTTAACTAATTTTGACTCTTTTACTTTATTTCGTCACAAAATAAAAATTAAATAAAATATTTTTCTTTTTACTTTCTTTTAGTTTACATACCTTTCGTAAAACTAAAAACAATACAAAAAATAATACCTTATTTTTATTTTAATATGATATTTGAAAATACCAAAAAATAGGTTTGTTTTAATGATTAGTCTTATTTTAATTAAGTATGATTAATTAGTAAATGAGGTCGTACTTTTGAGTCGTTCACGGAGAAAGAATAAAATTTGGGCTCAAACAACCTATTTTTAGGCCAAATTTTCGGACCTAGCCCATAATAACCCAAGCCCAATAACCCTAAAACCCTAGACCTAGACATAAAAGGAACCATATGACCTAAAGGAATGAGCATCTGTTTTTTTGGAAAAAGACAAAAAACCTAAGATATCATCTTCTTCTAGGCCATTTTTCAAGGCCTAAGCAGCGGGCAAAAATAAAAAAGGAGGCCGATCCCCATCGTCACTCCATGGGAGACAAGGAAATAGACCCCGCCTCTAACCAAAGACCCTGAACTGCCAATGCTACAGACCTACGAAACCAATAACCACCTTGATCTTCCTATAAAAAATCAGCACCATAGCCATCGACCCTTTGGGAAAAACCCTTCATCTTCACCAAGAGAGGAAGCAGATAACGGACCTAAGAGCTCCAACCGTCTCCCTTACGCCGGAGAACACCGCTACCGGACCTCCATCTCCTCCAACATTTAGCATACAGTAGAAACTCTAGAGACCTTAGAGCTCCAACAAACAGCCACTGCTGCCTCCTCGCCTCACTCGAAAATGACCCCTCACTGCCGATCTTTCTTCTTCAACCTGGCACAGCGACGCACACAAATAATAAGAGATGATAGCTCACCGGAAAATGAGCTGAAACAACCACCAAAACCTCACCTACACGCTACTGCTTCATCTTTCTTTTGTTAGTTAAACATTAGGACTTTGCTTTGATTAAAAAAATCAGTCGGGCGACCTATCATAATACGGAGTTATCTGCTCTTGCAATCGCATTGAGATTCGTCGAGTTGAAGATTGTTGTTTGGAGCTTTGGTCAGAGGTTCCCGTTCGATGTTTCTGACGAGCTCGATATTCAGGGCTGGTCCATGGTCGTGTCCGTTTCTTCTTGTTCAAATTATTAAATATCAAGTTTTTTTTTGGATGAGGAAAAGTTGAAGTTCAAAGAGGCAGTATAAAGATGGTTCATTGAAGCTTTGAGAGTTTTTCTTTCACTTTTTAAGCGCGCCAATATGCTTCAAGAATGGTAATTATCCTGCTTGATCTTGTCTTAATTTTATTTCTGATTCTTTGGTTTTTTGATTTGTTTTGCTCTTCTTCATTTTTACTAGTAGTATCAAATTTTGGGCAAAATTTCAGTTGGGTTTGGAATTGGTTATTTGATGAAATTTTTTGTTTCAATTAAGTGGAACATTAGCCAAGAAGTAACAAATCACGTGAGTTTGAATAAGAGCTCTAATAGGGGCTGAGGTGTTTCAATTAATTTTTGATTATATGAATTTGGTTGGTAGAGGTGTTAGTTTGGTCACAACTAATGTAGTATTGAATATTTCTTGGCCTTACAATAACCTCAAATTAGTTTTGAAAAATCATTAAATATTCGTAGCTTGCTTTAGGCGCGATTAATAATAAAATTATCATAGCTACGGGTACGGTACCCGTGACGTAGTTATGACACACAATTTTAAAATTTGGGGGTACATTTATGTGACCCGGCCATAATTTAATTTTGTTACTAAAATAAATATGTTGTAGATCGTGGGTACGGTTCCCGTGACATGATTCACAATGTGTAATAAAATAATTAATTTTATGACAATCAGATTATTAAAAGCGGTCAAAGGTTAAAAAATGCACAATAGGTTTAAGTGTGTCATTCATCAGATAATTAGGCCATTAATAATAGTTGAGCGACCATGCAAAAACCACGGAACCCGGAAATGCCTAATAACTTCTCTCGGGTTAACAAAATTCCTTACCCGAATATCTATGTTCACGGACCATAAATAAGAGTCAACTTCCTCGATTCAGGATTTTAAACCGGTGACTTGGGACACCATAAATTATCCCAAGTGGCGACTCTAAATTTGAATAAATAATCCCGTTTCGATTATTTTCATTTTAATTGGAAGAACTCCCTTATATCCCTTCCGGGGGTAGAAAAAAAAGGTGTGATAATGCACTGTAGGACTGCTGATCGGAATACTGCATGTGAGAATCATGCCCACCTGGGGTACTGTGAGAAACCTGAAGTGCTAACTACAAAGGCCTAGAAGGATGGCCTCCACCAAAAGAATATCTGCCTCCAGACGAGGCGCCACTGAATCTGCCTGAATGACAAGGCTCTTGTCAAACCCCCGACCACCTCCCTGCGATAGAACCATCTAAACTCTCCTGGCCACATTGGCCGCCTACTGAAAAGAAATCTCATTCCCTGTCTCCTTAGCCATCTTAAGTCGAATACGCTTAATGAGCCCCTCAATGAACCTTCTCATTATCTCGCTCTCTCTCACTGGGAAGTATAAGCAGAGTATGATGGGACAAATCAATAAACCTGGTCTTGTACTAAGTAACAGACCTAGAACCCTACTGGAGACGCTCAAACTGCTTTCGATAGATCTCTCTCTGAGTGACAGGAAGAAACTTCTCCAAAAACAGCTGAGAAAACCGATCCCAAGTCAAAGCTGGTAACCCAACTGGTCTAGCCAAACAATAATCCCTCCCCCAAGTCTTGGCGGATCCAGATAGGCGAAAAGTAGCAAAGCCGACCCCATTGGTCTCCATTATCCCCATGTTCCTGAGAACCTCATGATAACTGTCTAAGTAATCCTAGGGATCCTCAGAAGATGCACCGCTGAAAGTGGTAGTAAAGAGCTTTGTAAACTTATCCAATCTCCATAAGGCATCAGCAGACATGGCCGCTCCATCACCGACTTGGGCTACTACACCCGACTGAACTGCTCCAACTGGATGAGCTACTGGAGTCTAAAACTGGGTAGCCATCTACTCCGGAGTACGGGTAGCAGGAGTTTGGGCTACTCCTCCAGCATGAGAGACGGCTGGTGCTACAGGAAGCAAATCTGCCCGAGTGACACACTCCATAAGGACCACTAGGTGGACCAAAGCATCCTGGAGTACTGGGGTAGCAATGAACCCCTCTGGGACCAGAGTTGGTCCCGCTGGAACCTCCTCGTCAAACTCAACTTGAGGCTCCGCCACTGGTGCTGCTACTCTAGGCTGAGCTCTGCCCCTACCTCGGCCTCTAGCACGGCGTCAGCCTCGCCCTGTGCCCCTTGTGGGAGCTGCTACTGGGGGGCTCAATTTACTGATCAGGGGATGAGAAAGCACGTGTTCTCGGCATCTGCAAAAGAACATAGTAGAAATCCAATTAGCATTGAGAAACCAAACCGTACGACAGGAAATAATAGATATGAAGTTTTTCCTAACTCTGTAGCCTCTGTGGAATAAATACAGACGTCTCCATACCAATCTCTCAGATTCTACTAAGCTTGTCTATGAATTGTGAGACCTGTGTAACCTACAAATCTGATACCAACTTGTCACAACCCGAATTTCTTACCCTCGGGAATCGTGATGATGCCTACTAGAGAAAGCTAGGCAAGCCAACCAACTGAACTATTTACCTTGTTCCCATTTTAATTTGATAACAATTAAGAGACAACAATTAGATAACAATAGAATTGAATAAGTGGAAGACTGCATTATAAAGTTTTAATAATACTGCTAATACCAATCCATAAAAATCTACCCAAGACTGGTGTCACAACTTCACAGACTGTCTAGGAGTACTACAAATAAAGGTCTAAAAAAATAAATACAATACTATCTCTGAAAATACATGAAAGAAACAGGAATAGTAGATAGAAGAAGACGCCAAGGCCTGCGAACGCTTGCAAGACTACCTCGGGTCGCTTGATGAATAGGAAACAACAATCTCACTGCAGTCCGAAATCTACAGCACTGGGATCTGCACAAAAGAGTGCAGAGTGTAGTATCTGCACAACCGACCATATGTGCTGGTAAGTGCCTAGCCTAACCTCGGTGAAGTAGTGACGAGGCTAGGTCTAGACCACCAAATAAACCTGTGCAGTTAAATGATGTACAACGAAAATAGAAGCAGATAATTACAACTAAAGTTGGGCGGAGGAAACATGTTGTAGGGAGTAATAGATAACAACAGAACTATATTAGAAAAATGTAAGGAATGCCATAAATCAATTACCAGCAAAGATAAGGAAATAAGAAGAACAAGTACACATGTAATATCGTTGCAGGCGTGAAACCCTATCCCATTTCATATAGTACCGTTGCAGGAATGTAACCTTCTCCCATTTCATATTGTACCATTGCAGGCGTGCAACCCGCTCCCATTTCATAAATTACCGTTATAGGGGTGCAACCCGCTCCTATTTCATATTGTATCGTTGCAGGCATACAACCCGCTCCCATTTTATATATCACCGTTGCAGGCGTGAAACCCGCTCCTATTTCATATAATTACCACTGTAGGCGTGCAAACCGCTCCTATTTCATATATTTCTGTTATAAGCGTGCAACCCGCTCCAATTTCATATATTTCCGTTGCAAGCGTGCAACCCGTTCCCATTTTATATATTAACACCAATCATAAAAGAATCCTGGCAAGGGAATAATAATATAATAATAACATCTCGGCAAGGGAACTGTAATATCACAACAAACATCCCGGCAAGGGAATAATAATACCACAACAACATCCTGGCAAGGGAACAAAAATGATAATTCTCACATGAAGCACAATAAACCATAACGGATTCATAACGATTGCAATACAAGACTCACGGGCATGCTTGACACCGACGTGTAGATACTCGTCACCATATCTATACGTTGTACTCCACAGTTAGCACATAGAAGACAAGACGCAAATCCTAATCCCTCAAGCTAAGGTTAGACCAAACACTTACCTCGATGCCACGAACACAATTCAAGCCTTAACTATCGCTTTACCTCTTGAGTCCACCACCAACTCGCTCGTATCTAGCCACAAGTTACTTAATAATATTAATAAGTGCTAAATGAATCAATTCTAATGCATGAAAATAACTTTTCTAAATTTTTTCCCAAAAAGCTAAAAATTGACCCCGAGCCCGCTTGGTCCAAACCCGAAATTCGGACCAAAACCAGATTACCCATTCACCCTCGAGCCAAGATATACAATTGGTTTAGGAATCCGACCTCAAATTGAGGTCTAAATCCCCAAATTTTAATATTCTTAGGTTTTCCCAAAATTTCTAATTCCACCATGAAAACCCTAGATTCTAGGATAAAATCTTGTAAAAAGAAGTTAAGGAGTAAAGAAAATGAGTTAGAAATCACTTACTAATGTTTTGGAGAAGAAAGGTTGATTGAAAAATCGCCTCTTATTTTTTTGGGATTTTGAAAAATAAAAAATAACTGAAAATTCCGTTTAAATATACCCCTCTCAGACCCTCTGTGCGGACTGCACAAAAAGGATTGCAGCCGCGGAGCTTACAATGTTGACTGCAATGACATACTTTAGTATGTTGGCCATAACTTTCTCTACAAATGTCCAAATTGTGATTTCTTTACTTTTCTGGAAACTAGACACGAAGAGCTACAAATTTTATTTTTGAATCATCTCAACATTCCTTGTAGATCAAAATATATAGGCTTCCGAAGTCAGACCAGTGAACCTGCGGATTCTTCCTCACAGCGGACTGACACAAAATCGAGTGCGGCCGCAAAGCCCCCCACCGCGAATCGCAAAAATCCTTGCAAACTGCACTGGCCGGTTCAGAGATCTGTAACTTCTCTGAACCTGCAACAACTATGTTTTAAGACTAAATATCACAGAACCTACCCGAAACTCACCCGAGCCCTCGGGATTGCAAACCAAATGTACATACTAACTCAAAAATATCATATGGACCTACTCGTGCGATCACATCATCAAAATAACATGTAAAACCATGAATTAAACCTCAAAACTTATCATTTTCATCAAGAACACTTAAAGTTCATAACTCTTCGACCGGAAGTCGAACTTACGTCAAATAGTCTCCACTTTCATCAAATTTCTCATTTATCATTCAAATAATATAACAAGTTTGTACCGGGTTCCGAAACTAAAATACGGGCCCGATAATAATTGTTTCAAACACTAATTCTTTTCTTCATTTCTTAGATAATTCAACAAAATAATTTCTTTCAAAAATTGATTTCTATGTCTTGGGACCTCAAAATTTATTTCCGGGCACACGCCCAAGTCCCATATTTTACTGCGGATCTCCCAGGATTGTCAAAACACGGATGCGGATCCGTTTGCTCAAAATATTGACCAAAGTCAACCAAAATCAATTTTTTTAACTCTAGAAATTTTTATTTCTCATCTTTTTACATAGAAGGCTTTCCGGATATAGGTCCGGACCATGCACGCAAATCAGGGTGAGGTAAAAGGGAGGTTTTTAGGCCTCAGAACACTGAATTTGTTTCTAAACAAGTGATGACAATGTAGTGGGAAGAATTCCGACAATAGGAGAAATCATAACTCTAGACCTCCTTAATCTTATCTCTAACCCTTAGTATCTTTAGTTGTTAATTTACT
Organism: Nicotiana glauca; assembly: GCA_026770625.1. NCBI lineage: Eukaryota > Viridiplantae > Streptophyta > Magnoliopsida > Solanales > Solanaceae > Nicotiana > Nicotiana glauca. The sequence goes on along the minus strand of MU750251.1, from coordinate 191,434 downwards.
ATTTTAAATTGTTAGTTAATTTGTTAAACACAAGTATCTTAATATCTATAAGTTAGGAATTGTTCAAACTTGTCTTCTTGGTAATAGTGAACAATTGTATCTAAACCTTTAATTTTCTGTGAGATTCGACTCTGGACTTGTAAATCGGATTATATTTGCAACGATCGCTTAATCCTTTTTATGAGGCATAGTTGGGCGTGATCAAGTGAGTCTGCTACGAAAAAAATATTTTCAAGTTAATCAACCTCCAAACAAATAATTTCTATTCAAAAGGGAAAAACAACTTTTTTCACTTATAATTTCCTCTGTTAGTCCATTTGAAATAGTGTTTCTAGATTTTAGGAAGTGTTGGATAATGGATAGTGAGGCAAGGTTTTTTCAGTAAAATATTGTTATTCGTTGCAAATACACTTTAGGATTCAAATTTCAATAGAGGCAAAAAAATTATAATTAAATTTCTGTTTGTCTAAGTATTGTAGGCAGAATTATTCAATAACAGTACCAAGTGGTATCGAAATGCGTTACAAGTCCTGTCCTCGTGTTCGAGTCAAAATAGGCTAATACTGTACGGTTTTCTTGTAACACTTCTCAAATTTATAAAAGTTTCGAGACATGTTAATTATTAAATTTATAATAATAATAATTATTATTATTTTTCTTGCCTATAATGAATATATATATATATATATATATATATATATATATATATATATATATATATATATA
>MU750251.1:175783-188924 GCA_026770625.1 Nicotiana glauca | reverse complement strand
TTTTCTTGCCTATAAAAAATATATATATATATATATATATATATATATATATATATATATATATATATATATAGACACACACATAAATAATTAAATATACAATTAGAGGAATATTAATAATATATTAATATTTTTAGTATTATTAATTATTGATAGTGGGTATCATTATTTATTAGTTAAGTTTATCAAAAAAAAAAAAAAGAGAGAAAAAGCTTTCAAAAGGCTTAAAGCCTTGAACTAATTAGATAAAAAGAAAAAAGGGGGGCATAAGGCTTAAAAAGCCTTGATCGAACATACTTCTGTTCTTTCACGTGAAGGCTAAAAGCCTTATTCTAAATAGAGAAACAGAACATTGTTTCTTTCACGCTGCAAGCACAAAGGCTACGAAACAGAGGCAGTGACTAAAAAAATCTAGGGTTTTTTAGAAATCACAAATTCTTGAACTCAGGTATATAAAATTCCCTATTGTCAATTAATCTACAGTAGTAATAGGTAAGAATTAAATAGTTACTTGTTTTCTTCCTCTGTATCAATAGTAAATCTCATGTTCAGGTGTGAAACTTTAAACTTAATTAAAATGCACTGGTTATTATAGAATCAATTGTTTGATAGGTATAAATTGGACTGTGGTCGACGTATTGGCTCAAGGAGTTTTGAGGTGAGTTGGTATAACCTTTTACTAAAGTGGTTTAACTCACAAAACACGCATACAATGTGTTTGATCAATTGCTTAAAAGAGTTTATATTTACTTAATTGGAACGAGTGAGTAGCAATTAACCAAAAGTTTAGATGATTTATTATGATATATGTGCAGAAATTTTTAGATTTTTTTTGTGTTATTCTTATATACTATTTTCATGTTGAAAATTTATGAAGAACCAAGAATGTTTAGAAACACTTTTAGATGTTTATTTCATTCTTATGCCATGATTTACATTTAAGGATACCAGCATGAGCATGTACATGTTGTTCCAAAAAGAAAAGATTTAGACTTGAAAAGTCACAAGAAGAAGTTTTAGAAAGAAAAGATTTCTTTTGGGAGAATCCTTTATTCTGAGAAGGGGTCAGTCCAGGCCGAGGGTCCTGAACAAGACGTTAACTTCCTGAAACTATTTGTGCCAAAGTAGGGAGTACACGAGCCGAGTGTCTCGTTGCTGAGAATTTACTTAGCTAAACTAAGGTATGATACATGAGCGCTGGAAACCATGAAGCGAGTGACACCTCGTGGATTGGGCCTATTCGATCAGGTTGGGATCGAACCCATACCGATCACACGGTGACTAAGACAGAAATAAGTCAGAATAGTTGGAACTCCCAAAGTATAAAGTGAAGTATCTTTTTTTATAAGAAATAAAAAGAAAAAAAATTCATGTAGAATATTCATAAACAAATATTATGCAATTATTTAAAATTATTCTTACAAGCTTTATGTTTTACATGCATTTAGAACCTTTGCTCATAATGTATTTGTTATTATAATTTTGCCTTGTTGAGACTCACTGGGTACAATGGATGGTACTGACGTTCTTTTTTGGGAACCTACGTTGGTCTGCGGTACAATATAGGAACCAGATTTGCAGGCGAGCAGGCTACGAGTTAGGACTTCCTTCTCTTCCAGTGCTATTGGTGAGCTCTGCTTTTGTTCGTGGAGTATTTCTTAGAGTCATATTTACTTAGTTATTTCTTTGTTTACTTAGAGAACTGTCCAGAAAATCTCATGTCCTGAGCAGTGCGTCAGGTTATTAGTAGAGGCTTTATAGACATAGTCATTGAGTTAAGATTTAGATGTTTTGATAAAAACTTAGTAGTATTTCATTGTTTTTGAAGAAAGTTTTGGAGTTAGCTTATTTTAGGTATTTAAATTAATTAAAAGTATTTGGCTATTGTATTGCCTTATTACATATAAAGTTTGAAGTTATAACAGATTTAATAAGCGCAGATGGTTCGCATGATCATGTTTAGTGATCGGGTGCCGGTCCCGACTTGTTTAGAAAAATGGGTCGTGACAAACTTGGTATTAGAGCCTCAGGTTTATAGAGTCATAGGGGTCTATGAAGTCGTGTTCGTAGAGTCTTGTTTATGTGTATGAAGCGCGCCATACTTATAAACAATTTTTTGGATAGCGTGTGGCGACAAATAGCGACGAGGGCCCGCTTCACTTAGGCGAGAGGCACGAAGTCAAACGCTCACCTTTTTATGTGAAGCAACAATTTATACAATGACATAAAATATTTTATACATATAACTAAAAATTCAATAACAATAATATATTAATAAATATATCATTCAAAAATTAAAGACTCAATAGATAGTCATAGACTCCTAGTAGATTCATAAATTAAAGTCTAATAGTCTAAACTCTATGCAATTAATTCTACTATATAAGACTATAAGTTAATAATTGAAAAAAGGCAGACAGAGCCAAAAAAGGGCTTCAAAACGGCCTCTATTTCTGAAAAAAAGGGCCTTACCGTAGCCTCTATTTCTGAAAAAAGGGGCCTCAAAGCAACCTTTATATTTTGCCAAAACAGAGCAAAAAAAAATTAAGAGAAGAAGAAAGAGGAAGTGAAGAGCCTCTATATTTTGCTAAAAAATTAGGGCACAAAAACAGACCTCTGTTTCTGCTTTTTTTGTAAAAAAAAATAGAGGAAAAAAGAAAAAAGGAAGAAGGAGAGAAGAAGAAAGAAGAAAGAAGAAAGAAGAAAGAAAAAAGAAGAAAGAAGAAGAAACTAAGGAAACTTAGAGCTCATACCTGGTCTTTCAATGGAAGAAGCTTGATGATGAAGAAGATGGCACTGGGAAGAAACCTCAAGCTTTGAGATGAAGAAGTTATTTTGTTCGAGCCCTAATCGCAAGTTCCGAACTTTTCTTGTTGTTTCTTGTTCGAAGTTGAAGAAGATCTGAACTCAAGCCCTAATCGCGACATGTTATTTTAAGTTTTGCCCTTTTTTATTTAAAAATAGCGACGCCACAATCGCTACTCGCTATAGTGTCGCCTCATTCAACACACCCTGAAGTGACCGCTATTTTGAAATGCAATGCAACAATTGCCCTGTAGCGATACTGCCTCAACTCGCCTCGCCTCGCCTCGCCTCACGCTGTTAGCACTGAGGTGAGCGCTTTTTATAATACTGCTTATAAATAGGAGGCTACAAACATTTAGGAAAAGTCTTTTTTTTTCATACTTTAGAACGTGTAGTAGAGTCTACCTCTAAGAAATTATCTAATTTATTCGTTTCTCCAAAACTAGCAAAAATGGCTCGTACTCGCAACGCTATCATCGACACTCAGGATGTTGTTCAAGAAACTATCGCTATTGTGACTCAAGGTAGAACTAAGAAGGCTTCGACTCAGAAAAGGAGGGGAAAATCCACAAAGGGAGTCCAAGTACCCCGGGTTGAACAAGAATTAGGGGTGGAGCATGATGATCCAGTATCTCAGGATCCAGTACCGCCCCCAACAGTAGCTCTGACTCAGGCAACTATATCTCCCAAGGTGGGTCAGATGTTTAATGCTGTCAACAGTGCTATGGAGATGTTTAAAGCCTTAATGGCCAACCAGAAAGAGAGGAGAGATGAGATTCCACCTCAATCAAATAGAACGAACAATTCTGAGTCCTCAAGAGTGAATGAATTTTTGAAGTTGAGTCCTCCAGTGTTCCATGGTTCTTTAGTTGATGAAGATCCGATGTTGTGGCTGGAGGGTGTCAAGAAATCCCCTAGAGTGAAGAAAGTATTTGATGATGAAGCGTGGAGCTAGCTTCTTACCAGCTTAGAGATGCAGCTAGCGCTTGGTTTGAGATATGGGAAAATTAAAGAGATGAAGATGATGGTCCGCCTACTTGGGAAGAATTTGAAGGGGACTTCATGGCTAACATTATCCCAGAAGAGGATAGAGAAGCTAAGGCTTCAGAGTTCGAACAACTCAAGCAAGGGAATAAAAGTGTGCAAGAGTACTACATGAAATTCATAAGGTTAGCTAAGCATGCTCCTCACATGGTTAAGACTGAAAAAACAAAGATTCGTAGGTTTGTTGGCGGTTTAGCTTACCACATTAAGGATAGGACATCAACTGCAGTAGTAGGGATGAAAGCCTTCTCCTCCGTTGTGGGATTTTTCAAGCACTTAGAAAAAGACAGACAACTAAGGAAAGAAGAAAAAGAGCATAACAAGAAAGCCCGGACAACGGGTAGGTTTAATGGTACATTCAGCGGAGGTGGAAGGGATTCCTCTAATGAGGAGTCATTAGAACCAACTCAGTCCAGTCATCAGTCACGTGGTGTGTCTTCCTTCAGACGTACTCAGAATTATGGAAATCAGTCTCCCCAGAATCAGAATTTTAGGACACCATCCTCATATAGCTAGAGTCATGCTGAGCAACATTCACACCAGCAAGGACTTTGTGGAACATGTAAGAGGCAACATTTAGGTTAGTGCAAGCTCGGGTTTCATGGTTTCTACCATTATGGAGACATTGTTCATATAAAGGCCAACTGCCTAAAGTTGCGACGTAATTTCAGTGGTGGATCAACTCGTTCTTCTAGTTCCTCAACTACTGCAGTTGCACCACCTCATGTTGTAGTTCTCATAATCAGACCGGGCATGGAGCATGCAGAGGTGCAGACCGAGTTACTTAGGGAGGGGGACAACCCCGTTTGTTTGCTACACTTGATCGTCAGAGTGCAGAGGCATCTGTAGAAGTTATAACAGGTATACTTTTAGTCTGCTTACATAATGCTTATGCCATAATGGATCCAGGTTCAACATTTTCATATGTGACTCCATACTTTGCAATTAACCTCGGACTAGAACCTAAACAACTTTGTGATCCATTCATAGTATCTACTCCAGTTGGTGAGTCAGTAGAAGTCACCAGAGTCTACAAAGGTTGTATATTTTCAACCAAGGTCGCAATACCAAAGCCGATCTCACAGATTTAGAAATGGTGGATTTTGATGTGATCATAGGTATGGATTGGTTGTCTTCCTGCTATGCCATGTTAGATTGTCATGCCAAGATAGTCAGGTTCCAATTTCCAAATGAAGAAGTCTTAGAGTGGAAGGGAAGTTCATCATTGATTTTTGGTAAGTTTATTTCTCACCTTAAGGCATAACGAATGATCGGTAATGGGTGTCTTGCCTATTTGGCTCACATCATTAATCCAGAATCAGAACCACCAGCTCTTTAGTCAGTGCCAGTTGTTAAAGAATTTTTAGAAGTTCTCCCAGATGACCTTCTCGGACTTCCTCCTGAAACAATCATAGACTTTGGCATTGTTCTCATGCCAGGCACTCAATTCATATCTATACCTCCTTATAGAATGGCTCTGGCAGAACTTAATGAGTTGAGAGAATAGTTGAAAGACCTTCTTGACAAGGGCTTCATCAAGCCGAGTGTTTCAACGTGGGGAGCCCCGGTCGTTTTTGTCTAGAAGAAAGATGGGTCTCTCACAATGTGCGTCAACTATCTGCAATTGAATAAAGTTACCATTAAGAAGAAGTACCCACTGCCAAGAATTGATGATTTATTTGATCAACTTCAGAGTGCAAAGTACTGTTCAAAAATAGACTTAAGGTCGGGGTACCATCGGTTGAGAATCAGAAAAGAGGATATATCTAAAATAACCTTTAGAACTCGCTACGGGCGCTATGAATTTTTAGTGATGTCCTTCGGGTTGACAAATGCTCCAGCTGTATTCATAGACCTCATGAACAGAGTTTCAAGCCATTCCTGGATACCTTTGTTATTGTGTTTGTAGACGATATTTTGGTGTACTCTAAGAGAAAGAAAGATCATGTAGATCACCTCAGAATAACTTGAAAGACCTTGAAGGAGAATGAGGTTTATGCCAAGTTTCCAAAATGTGAGTTCTGGTTGCAGTTAGTGGCATTCTTAGGCCACGTGGTATCTAGTGGAAAAATAACAGTAGACTCTCAGAAGACAGAAGTAGTCATGAACCGGCCTAGGCCGACAACGCCAACCAAAATCAATAGTTTCTTGGGGTTAGCTGGCTACTATAAAAGGTTTGTGGAGGGGTTTTCCTCACTTGAAGCCCCATTAACTAAGTTGACTCAGAAAGTAGTTAAGTTCCAATGGTCAGACGCTTGTGAGAAGAGCTTTCAAGAGTTAAAGAAAAGGTTGACCACTGAACATGTATTAACCTCGCCGATAGGTTCGGCTGGGTTTATAGTGTGTTGTGATGCCTCTAGAGTTGGTCTCGGTTGTGTTCTTATGAAAAATGGAAAAGTTGTTGCTTATGTTTCCAGGCAGTTAAAGAATCATGAAAAGAACTACCCCACACATGACTTGGAGCTTGCAACAGTGGTGTTTGCATTAAAAATTATGGTGACACTACCTTTATGGCGAGAATTCTAAAATATTTACAGATCACAAAAGCCTCCAATACATTTTCAAGCAAAAATAACTAAATTTGAGACAGAGAAGGTGGCTAGAGCTATTGAAAGATTATGACATCAATATCTTTTATAACCCGGGCAAAGCTAATATGGTAGCAGATGCACTTAATAGGAAGTCAATGGGTGTCTTGGCCCATCTTGCAGTACAAAGGCGATCTTTAGGTCGATCAATTCAAAAACAAGCAAATGATGGAATTAGATTGGATGAGACCGAAGAAGGAGATATAACTGCTTATGCCTTAGTGCAATCCTCCCTTGTTGCGCATGTTTAGGCTAAGCAAGACGAAGATCTGTACATAGTGAAATTGAAAGAAGGAGGTAGAAGCAAAGAAATCACTGCTTTCATCCTAGGAAGTGACAAAGTTTTGAAGTTGAATGATTGGTTATGTGTGCCTGATGTAAATGGTCATAGGAAGGCCATAATGGAGGGAGCTCACAATTCGAGGTACTCTATCTACCTAGGTGCTAACAAAATGTATCTAGATGTGAAAGAGTTTTATTGGTGGAAAGGCATGAAGAAACAAGTAGCAGATCATGTGGCTAAATGTTTAAATTGCCAGCAAGTCAAAGCTGAGCATCAGAGGCCTGGTGGCCTACCTGAAGCATAGAGATACCACAGTGAAAGTGAGAGATGATTAATATGGATTTCGTAGTAGGTCTACCTCGCACATACCGTAAACATGATTCAATTTGGGTTATTGTAGACCAACTGACAAAGTTCGTGCATTTTCTACCAGTAAAGATGACAGATTCCGCAGAGCGGTATGCGCAGTTGTACATCAAAGAAATAGTCCGATTGTATGGTACTCCAGTTTCAATCATATCTGATAGAGGCCCTCAGTTCACGGTGTATTTTTGGTAGGCATTTCAGAAAAGATTAGGTACGAAGATCAGTTAAAGCACCGGTTTTCATCAACAGACCGATGGCAAGCAGAGATGACCATTCAGTCTCTCGAAGATATGCTGCGTGTGTGTGTTATAGATTTTGGAGGTAATTGGGATGATCACTTGCCACTTATAGAATTTTCTTACAATAACAGCTATAGGGACAGCATTGTTCTGGCTCCTTATAAAGCGATGTATGGGCGGAGATGCAGGTTTCTATAGGGTTGGTTTGAACCAGCAGAGGTGCCGTTGATTGGTCCAGAATTTTCTTATGAGGCCTTGGAGAAAGTTTAGCTAATTAGAGAAAGACTTAAAGCGGCTTAGAGTCGTCAAAAGTCATATTCTGACAAGAGGCATCGTGAGTTAGAGTTCATGGTTGGTGACCCTATGTTTAAAATTTCACCAATGAAAGGAGTTATGAGGTTTGGTGAGAAAGGGAAACTTAGACTTAGATTTATCGGATCTTATGAAATTCTAGAAAAGAAAGGAAACATGGCTTATAAGCTAGCGCTACCCGTTGAGTTGTCCTTTATTCATGTCTTTTATGTGTCTATGCTTAGAAAGTACATTCATGATGAGTCGTATATAATACCTGCCGATACCATAGAAATTAAAGAAGGTTTGACTTATGAAGAGGTACCTCTAGAAATAGACACATAAGAAAGTTGAGAACAAAAGATATAGCATTGGTAAAAGTTTTGTGGAGTAATCATGATTTAAAAGAAGCTATGTGGGAGGTCGAGGAAGATACGAGGAAGAAGTATCCTTATTTATTTGAGTAACAAGGTATGTGAACCTAGGTTTGGCTTGACATTCATATTTCATTAATTAAATACAAGTTAGCAAGTGTTTATGTCCTTCCTAGATTATATTTAGTTATTTTAGTAATTTAGTTTATGCCAGAGTATATTTAATTCATTAAAGTGATTTAGTTTTGCTAAAGTATTGTGATTTAGATTCTTGTTAGTTATTGTGGTACCTCCTTCCCAGTGTATGAGTAATTAATTTATGAGTTGTGTATGATGCCTATGGCCTGTTATGGTACATTTGGTTGTTGTTGGTGTAGTTGTGGTATTTGTGACAGGGATATTTTTTGGATAGTCCAATTTAAAAGGGAATGCCGAATTTTTTGAAAATTTAGGGAGTTAGGCAAAATTTTGAGTCCCTTGGAAAAGTGAGTAGTGCTAAGAAAACTTAAGAGGTTCAAGGACCTAAGAAATGATTGTTAGCTTAAGAATAAGACCCTAGCAACATTCGAGGATGAATGTTTTTAAGGAAGGAAGATTGTAACACTCATTATTATTATTATTATTATTATTTTTCTTGGCTATGGTGAAAATATAATATATATATATATATATATATATATATATATATATATATATATATATATATATATAGAGAGAGAGAGAGAGAGAGAGACTTAAATAATTGGATATACAATTAGAGGAATTTTAATAATATATTAATAATTTTAGTATTATTAATTATTAATAGTGCGTATCGTTAATTATTAGTTAAGTTTACCAAAATAAAAGAGAGGAAAAGCTTTCAAAAGGCTTAAAGCCTTGAACAAAATAGATTAAAAGAAAAAAGGGGGGCATAAGGCTTAAAAAGCCTTGATCGAATAGACTTTTTTTCTTTCACGTGAAGGCTAAAAAGCCTTATTCTAAATAGAGAAACAAAACATTGTTTCTTTCACGCACCAAGCACAAAGGCTATGAAACAGAGGCAGTAACTCAAAAAAATCTAGGGTTCTTTACAAATCATAAATTCTTGAACTCCGGTATATGAAATTCCCTATTGTCAATTATTCTACAGTAGAAATAGGTAAGAATTTAATAGTTAATTCCCTTCTTCCTCTGTATCAATAGTAAATCTCATGTTCAGGTGTGAAACTTTAAACTTAATTAAAATGTACTGGTTGTTGTAAAATCAATTGTTTGATGGGTATAAATTTAACTGGGGTCGACGTATTGGCTCAAGGAGTTTTGAGGTGAGTTGGTATAACCCTTTACTAAAGTAGTTTAACTCACAAAGCACACATACAAGGTGTTTGATCAATTGCTTAAAAGAGTTTATATTTATTTAATTGGAGCGAGTGAGTATCTATTAACTTAGAATTGTTCTAACAAAATTTTAGATGATTTATTATGATATATGTGCATAAATTTTAAGATTTTTTTGTGTTATTCTTATATGCTATTTTCATGTTGAAAATTTATGAAGAAGCAAGAATGTTTAGAAATACTTTAAGATCTTTATTTCATTCTTATGCCATGATTTACATTTAAGGATACCGGCATGAGCATGTACATGATGTTCCAACAAGAAAAGATTTACACTTGAAAAGTCACAAGAAGAAGTTTTAGAAAAAAAAAAGTTTTCTTTTGGGAGTATCCTTTATTCTGAGAAGGGGTCATCGTCCAGGCCGACGGTCCTAACTAAGATGTTGACTTTTTAAAACTACTTGTACCAAAATAAGGAGCACACGAGCTGAGGGTCTCGTTGTTGAGAATTTACTTAGCTAAGCTAAGGTATGATACATGAGCACTGAGAACCATGAAGTGAGTGGCACCTCGTGGATTGGGCCTATTCGATCAGGTTGGGATCAAAGTCGTGCTGATCATACAGTGACTTAGACAGAAGCAGGTCAGGATAGTTGGAACTCCCAAAGTACAAAATGAAATATCTTTTTTTTTATAAGAAATAAAAAAATAATTTCTTTTAAAATATTCATATACTGCTTTTATGCTATTATTTAGAATTATTCTCATAAGATTTATGTTTTACATGCATTTAGAACCTTTGCTCATAATGTATAAGTTATTAAAGTTTTGCCTCATGTTGTTGATCGTCTCTGAGTACAATGGATGGTACTGACGTTCTGTTTTGGGAACCTACGTTGGTCTGCGGTACAACGTAGGAACCGGATTTGCAGGCGAGCACGTTACGAGTTAGGACTTCCTTCTCTTCCAGTGCTATTGGTGAGCTTTGCTTTTGTTTGTGGGGTATTTCTTAAAGTCATCTTTATTTAGTTATTTCTTTGTTTACTTAGAGAACTTTCCAGGAAATCTCATGTCTTTAGCAATGCGTTAGTTTATCAGTAGATGATTCATAAACATAGTCATTGGGTTAAGATTCAGAAGTTTTTTATAAGAACTTAGCATTATTTCATTGTTTACTACGAATAAAGTTTTGGAGTTGGCTTATTTAAGGTATTTAAATTAATTAAAAGTATTTGGTTATAGTATTGCCTTATTGCATATAAAGTTTGAAGTTATAACAGATTTAATAAGTGCAGATGGTTCGCTTGGTTATGTTTAGTGATCAGGTGCCGGTCCCGACTTGTTTAGAAAAATGGATAGTGACATTTTTGTCCTCATTATGTGTCACGAACCCAAATCGGCCCGGTCGTGATGGCGCCTCTCGTGAAGACAAGGACAACCGACACAACACCCATATTAACCCTTTAATCATTAAGAGTCATTTTTAAGCATTTAGTTAAACAATATTTCATAATATAAGTCTGAATGAACTGTGCAGAAATAACATACAAGCGCGACATCGGGGTGTCACTTGTCATGAGCATCAACAAGGTCTGAATACAACAAAGACAGTCAAAATGTACTAAGTACAGAAATAAAAATGAGAGGAAGGAAGTGGTGCTGCGAACGTCGTGCAGCCACCTTGCTAACTCTGATGACTCCGCGTCTGAGCAACCAACACTCGCTACCAGGTTCTGAAATACCTGAATCTGCACATGAGGTGCAGGAAGTAATGTGAGTACTCCAACCCAGTAAGTAATAAGAGTAAATAAAGACTAAGCAGTAGGAAACAATGAATCCACATTTATAATAAACTCAATAAGCACAACGTGCTTTCAAATCAGAATACGAGTCAATCATCTCATTTAAAATCCAGCTTTTGGTATAAATCATTTGAAAATACTTTCCAACAGTATCCGTAGGCTTTCAATACCATTTATAACAAAAGATATGAAAACCATAATCGGCCCCTCGGGCAAAATATAGTTTGTAAACAACCTCTCGGGCAAAACAGGAATCATAAACACCTCTTAAAAAAATCTCAGTGGAAATAACCAAGCCAAATAAGTGAATAAATACCGAATACCTCATAAACACACCAGCTAAAATGAAAGTTTTTTAAAGACATTTGTTCAACATTTTCAACAGAGGCTCAATATAAAGAGGAGTGAAAACAACAATTACATCAACAAGCCCCTCGGGCAAGCCTCTCAGCCTTTCAGTCACTCGAGACTCGACTCTCATCAGCTAGCGCTCACGCTCAGCAGTCACACTCAATAAGTACCATATAATAACAGCTGCGGCGTGTATCCTGATCCATATATCGCTGCGGTGTGCAGTCCGATCAATATATCTCGTTGACGGCGCTCACTGGGGGTGTACAGACTCCGGAGGGGCTCCTACAACCCAATCGCTATATCATTGCGGCGTGCAGCCCGATCCATATACATATATACACACACACACACACATACACACACACAAAAATATATATATATATTGCTGTGGCGTGCAGCCCGGTTCATAGATATATATAATCCTCACAGTCAGGCCCTCGGCCTCTCTCAGTCTTTAACCTCACCATCAGGCTCTCAGTCTATCTGAGTCATCAAACTCACAATCAGACCCTCGGTCTATCTTCGTAATCAACTCACGATCACTCGGATCATCAGTAAAATAGGGAACTCACCCAAACAGTTTTCACTTTTTTTTTAGAATATAGTGATAAGGCCAGATTTAAGCAATAACAGGTAAAACATGACTGAGGATATGCTTTCAAACAATAGAGTGAGAAAAAATAGTAAAAATCCCCTAAGGGTCTCAACAAGTAGGCACAAGGCCCCAAACATGCAAAATATAATAATTTCTAACGATTAGCTATCAAATACGCATTAAAATAATCATTCGGGATGGACTAAATCACAATCCCCAGCGGTGCTCTACCCCACGTGCGTCATGTAGCATGTAAGTCACCTCAAAATTCACCACAATGTGTCATCAGGGTTTCAAACCCTCAGGACAGTATTTTCAATCATTACTTACCTCAATCCGAGCAAAATCCTACCCCGAAATGTCATTGCCCCTTGAATCGGCCTCCAATCGACCCAAATCTAGTCACAGTTAACTCAATTCAGTCAATATTAATTATAGGAATTAATTCCATATGAAAATACTATTTTTCCAAAAAATTCAAAATTTAGCTCAAAATTGCTCGTGGGGCCCACGTCTCGAAATCCGGCGAAACTCACAAAATCCGACAACCCATTCAACCACGAGTCTAACCATACTAAAATTACTATTTTTCGACAATATTTCGTCAAATATATCCAAGAGGGTTTTCAAACTTTTCCAACTTAAATTCACCAATTACATGTTAAAAATAACAATGGATTCGGGTAATCTAACCAAAATTGAGTTAAGAATATTTATCCCGATGTTTTCTTGAAAATATCTCGATAAATTGCCTCACCCGAGCTCTCTTGGTCCAAAAATGGAAGAATGAGACGAGTTTGGACTTTATTCTGCTGCCCAGGGATTTGTTCTTCGCGTTCGCGGTCCTCCTTTCGCGTTCACAAAGAAAGAAATTTCCAAAAATCATTTTTCAAACTCTTCTCGGATACACTCTAGTATAATGGCTATAACCTTTGCTGTATTTGTCCAAATAACTATTATAATATATTTCTGAAAACTAGATCCAAAGAGCTATAACTTTCCTTTTTGAATCATCTCACAGTTCATTCTAGGTTCAGAGATACGAGCCTCCGAAGTAAGACCTGCGCAACAGAATTTTTT
>MU750251.1:107992-128883 GCA_026770625.1 Nicotiana glauca | reverse complement strand
CGGGATACCGTCCCGTAATCCAGATCTCATATCAATATCAAAGAATCTCCCGGGATACCGTCCCGTAATCCAATCATCAATGTGCAGGGGGATATCCCGGGATATCGTCCCGTAGTCCCAAAATAAAAGTGCATGTGGATCTCCCGGGATACCGTCCCGTAGTCCCAAAATAAAAGTGCAGGAGGATCTCCCGGGATAACGTCCCGTAGTCCCAAAATAAAATACAGGGGGATCTCCAGGGATATCGTCCCGTAGTCCCAAAATAAAATGCAAGGGGATCTCTCGGGAATCAAACCCGTAGTCCCAAAATAAACAAACAAGGGGGAACTCCCGGAATCCCGCATCCGTAGTCCCAATATAAATGCGCAACCAACATCAGAGAAATATTCAGAAATTAAAATACAACAATACATGGCATCAAGGAATACTGTCCTAACATGCTCCACGTAATCACAGTTAAGATAATTTAAACAAATAGGCAGCTGGGATCAAATAAACATGCTCTTCTACGCTAGCACAGGCTATGAAATCAAGTAAAGTAAGGCAAATATGAAAGAGAATCCAAATTAAGTAATTAGGTAAAAATCCGGGTTTCAACAATTTGCTCAAGTACGCGCTCGTCACCTCACGTACAAGGCATTAAATTATCAATTATCACATCCTAAGGGGCGAAGTGCCCCACACAAGGTTAGGCAAGCCACTTACCTCGAACCGGTGCGAAATCAACCAGGGAGCGATGCCCTTGCCACGAGTATCCAACTCCGAGTGGCCCAAATCTATTCAAACCAATTTTATATTGTAAATAAAAATTCAAGTAATTTGTTATGCAATTAAATTCTAAGCTAATACGCGAAATTATGTAAAATGATCAAAATACCCCTCGGGCCCCACATCTCGAAACCGGGTAAAAATTTATATTTCCAAAACCTCGCACTCTCACGAGTCTAACCATACCAAATTTATAAAATTCCCATATCATTTCGACCTTCAAATCAGTGATTCTAACCAAGAGGGTTTTCTACCTCCTTTCAATAAAATTCTCAGATTAAACACCAAAACTTGTAATAGATTCGAGTTATATAACCAAAATTGAGTTAAGAACTCTCACCCCATTGTTATCCAAGAAATTCTATCGAAAAATCACCCAAACCGAGCTCCAAATCGTTAAAAATGGGAAATGGGAACGAAGTCCCATTTCCATAACTTAAACATTCTGTCCAGGCCATTTTCCGCTTCTGCAGTCCAAGGGCCGCTTCTGCGCAAAATGGACCGCTTCTGCGGTCCCACTTAAAAATCTCGGGGATCGCTTCTGCGATAAAAAATTCCACATATGCGGCCTCCCCAGACCGCTTCTGCGGCCATACGTCCGCTTCTGCTGCCTCGCTATCGCGGTCAAAAATACGCTTCTGCGGAATTCCCCTAGCCCCTCTTGGACCGCTTTTGCGGCTAGCCAACCGTATCTGCGGAACCGCTTCTGCGGTCCTTTTTCCGCAGATGCGGAAACAACAGAAGCAGAACTCTCAATTCAAGCAATAATTCAAATTCTCCCCGTTTAACCATCCAAAATCACCTCGAGGCCCCCGGGACCTCAACCAAAAGCATATAATGATCTAATACATTATTCAAACTTCGGCATTTCAAGCCTAAAAGAGCTACGAACCTCCAAATAACATTCCGAACATGCTCCCAACCCCAAAATCACCTAACGGAGCTAACGGAATCATCGGATTTCCATTCCGAGGTCGTCTTCACACTGTTCCGAATACGGACCATTTTTTTTAACTCTTAAGCTCTCATTTAAGGACTAAGTGTCCCAAAACACTCTGAATCCTAGAACCGAACGTCCCGGCAAATCAAAATAGCAGAAATAAACTTAGGAAAAGCAGTTAATGGGGGATCGGGGCGTAAATTCCAAAAACGACCGGCCGGGTCATTACAACTATCAGTAGTGCATATAAAGTCATGCAAGATATTATATTTTTATCGCCACCACAAGTTTGTGTTCATCGAACTTTCATTGTAACAAATCATATCTAGTTCATATAAAGTAATGCAAGATATTATATTTTTGTCGCCCCCACAAGCTTGTCTTCATTGAACTTTCTTTGTAATAAATCATAGCTCGTTCATACCAATACTGATTTACGAAGAAAAAGAGCAGTGAAATTGGGATCAATGGAGACCAATGATGTTCCAATAGCTAGTGAAATGTTCCGAGCTCAGGCTCATATCTATAAGCATAACTTCCATTTTGCAAATTCCATGGTTCTTGGTTGTGCAATTCAGTTAGGCATACCAGATATAATTCATAGTCATAAGCAACCAATGACTCTCTCTGAGTTAGTTTCAGAGCTGAAACTTCCTCCTGCAAAATCAAACGGTATTTATCGACCGATGCGCCTGTTGGTATACTCTGGTTCTTTTGCTACTAAAAATCTTAAAGAAAACTTAGAAACACAAGAAGGGTACGTTCTTACTGCTTCTTCTAAGCTGCTTTTGAAGAGTGAAATCCCAAATTTGTTACCTTTTGTTAGCGCAATGGTTGATCCTGTTATGATGAATCCATGGCATTCTTTGGGGGATTGGTTTCTTGGAAATAAAGCCACTCCATTTGAAATAGCATATGGCACACCCTTGTGGAAATATTGTGACCAAAATCCAATATTCAACAAAGTTTTCAATGAAGAAATGGCTAGTGATTCCCAAATGATGAGTTTGGTTGTGAAGGACTGCAAACAAATTTTTGAAGTGCTGGATTCTTTGGTTGATGTTGGAGGAGGCACAGGTGTTGTTTCTAAGACTATTTTGGGTGCACTTCCTCATATAAAATGCACTGTTTTAGACCTCCCTCATGTTGTTGCTAACATGCCTGATACAAAAAATATAAAATATGTGGGCGGTGATATGTTTCATTCAATTCCCTCTGCTGATGCCATAATGTTTAAGGTAAAGCAATGCTAGTTTTTGTTTCATTTGTTTACAAGCTGATATGTACTCTGTCGTCCAATTTATTTAATGGTGGTTGATTGGGTATAAAGTTCAGAACGACAGAAATGAGCATGTTAAAGTTAAATTTTATTTGTATGGCTGTAAATTATCCTATTAAGGATAAAATGAGCATGTTAAAGTTAAATTGTATAGAACCTTTTGGAAATTACTATAAAAGAAAGAGTGTCGGAGAAAAATACTATACTTGATCTATATGTCACTACACAGTGATCTTGAGTGGGAGATTGTCATAATATTAATCCATGTTTAGTTTTTAATCTCATGACTTAGTCATTTGAAAATTCCTTTGCAACTTCACTGTTCATGCTTTATTATGTAGTCTTTCAAGTAATATATAATTTCTGTATTAAATGTTATAGGTCATTGATTGTGAATTTCTAATACTTATGAAGGGTCTGTGCAGTTCGTTTATTAAAATATATTTTTTTAGTTAGAATTGAAAAAATAGGCGATTTGAATCCCTACTCTTCTCGTTTCCTCGTCTTGCTTTCTTTCTTATACCAATTTCTAACAAAACGGTTAGGAAATTTTATCCTATGCATGATTGGAGTGATGAGGATTGTGTGAAGCTGTTAAAGAGAAGCAGAGAAGCTATGAGGGATAAAAATGAAGGAAGAAAAGGGAAGGTCATTATAATTGACATGGTGCTGAATACATATGATGAAGAAGCAGACATAACTGAACTGAAGCTAATTTTTGATGTATTGGTGATGGTTTTACTCACCGGAAGAGAGAGAGCTGAGAAAGAATGGGAAAAGCTGTTCCTTGAAGCTGGATTCAGGAGCTACACGATTACCCCATGCTTGACCTACAGTCCCTTATTGAAGTTTTTCCTTAAATATAGTATTATGTAAGAACTAAAATAACGAGGGTCATTCGAAAAATAGTCTTCCTACCCTTCCAGGGCAGGGGTAAGGCTACGTACATCCTACCCTCCCTAGACCCCACTTGGTGGGATTATATTGGGTAGTTATTATTTTATTTTTGTTGTAAGAACAGAAATAACGAGGGTCATTTGGTAACAGTCTCCTTACAAGGCTGCGTACATCCTACCCTCCCCAGATTCTACTTGGTGGGATTATACTGGTTAGTTATTGTTTTGTTGTTGTTGTAAGAACTGAAATATATTGATGAACCTACATGCAGTACTTTTAAATAAAGCTACATGCAATATTAAATGCAGAGGACGAGCCTCACAACTAATCAAAGATCTTATCAAATTAACTAAGATAAAAGAATATCAAATGCCATATATATTTTATATCAAATAACCACTACAAGAAATAAGATTTAATTTATTGTGGAAATATTTAGTGGCGACTTGATTTGTTGCAACAAAAGCTAGTCTTTTGTGGCGGCTATAGTGGTCGTTGCAAAAGGTAAACATTTAGTGGCTAGTTTTTCCAGGTCCCTTCATAAGCGTTCAGCTAACACTAAATTTAGTGGCGACACTTTGTGCTTTGTAGCGATTTATAGTCGTCACGAAAGGTCCAATTTTTTGTAGTTAACATTCACAAAAATATGTTAAAATCATCAAACATGAGATTGGATCTAGGGCACATGTAATGGAGTATATCCTTAATTAACAGGTTGTGCCGTTGTGAGACTTGAATCCAGAACCAAAACTTGTACATTTACAAACTTCTAGTTAGCTTTCGTGGAGTTGAATAAAATGCACTTCCACTTCACTGAAGTCCTCTAAATAACACAACATCAAGAAGTATGACGCAGCATTAATATCCTAAAACAACAATTTATGATGCTTAGCTTATTAGTTTCTCTTGAAAGTGAAACTGGAATGTCACATAGTACATCCAGTTTTAGTTTTTAAAACTGAAACAATAATCCACAAAATTGAATTATAAAGTAGTCTAATATTCTATTCCTAGTAGACGAAACTAGTCACAATTGCTCCTAATCGATTCATGTCGTTCACACCACGCAGTCACGCACCAACAGAATCAAAGAGCTTCTTGTTATTTAGGATACAGGGTCTAATCGCCATTACCTATTGGAGATGAAGACTTAAAGGAAAAAGAGAGAAAAAAGAGATGGAATATCAGGATATTCTGTGATCAATTCTCAGTTGTTTTCAAGTATCTAAAATAGAAACTACATTTAATGTAAAGAATTTTCTTGTAAATTTAAGTTGACGATTTTTTAATTTTTTTCCTTCTATTTATTTAATTTCTGTAGCGACATTGCCTCACCTTTCCTTGCCTCACACTATTAGCACTAAGGCGAGCGCTATTTATAACACTGCTTATAAATAAAAAGCTACAAGCATTTAGGGAAAGTCTCTTTTTTCATACTTTAGATCGTGCAGTAGAGTCTACCTCTAAGAAATTATCTAATTTATTCGTTTATCCAAAACTCGCAGAAATGGCTCGTACTCGCAACTCTGACACTGACACTCACGATGCTGCTCAAGAAACTATCGCTATTGTGACTCAAGGTAGAACTAAGAAGGCTTCGACTCAGAAAAGGAGGGGAAAATCCATAAAGTGAGTCCAATTACCCCGGGTTGAACAAGAATAAGGGGTGGAGCATGATGATCCAGTACCTCAGGATCTAGTACCGCCCCCAACAGCAGCTCCGATTCAGGAAACTATTTCTCCCGAGGTGGGTCAGATGTTTAATGCTGTCAATATTGCTATGGAGATGCTTAAAGCCTTTATGGCCAACCAAAATGAGAAGAGAGATGAGATTGCACCTCAATCAAATAGACAGAACAATTTTGAGTCCTCAAGAGTGAATGAATTTTTGAAGTTCAGTCCTCCGGTGTTCCATGGTTCTATAGTTGATGAAGATCCGATGTTGTGGTTGGAGGGTGTCAAGAAATCCCTCCGAGTGATAAAAGCATATGATGATGAAGCTGTGGAGCTAGCTACTTACCAGCTTAGAGATGTAGCCAGTGCTTGGTTTGAGATGTGGTAAAATGAAAGAGTTGAAGATTATGGTCCACCTACTTGAGAAGAATTTGAAGGGGCCTTCATGGCTAACTTTATCTCAGAAGAGGATAGGGAAGCCAAGGCTTCAGAGTTCAAACAACAAAAGCAAGAGAATAAAAGTGTGCAAGAGTACTACATAGAATTCATAAGGTTAGCTAAGCATGCTCCCCACATGGTTAAGACTGAAAAAGCAACGATTCGTAGGCTTGTTGGCGGTTTAGCTTACTATATTAAGGATACGACATCAACTGCAATAGTAGGGATGAAAGCCATCTCATCTGTTATGGGATTTTCCAAGCACTTAGAAAAAGACAGACAACTAAGAAGAGAAGAAAAAGAGCATTAACAAGAAAGCCCGGACAATGGGTCATTTTAATGGTACTTCCACCGGAGGTGGAAGGGATTCCTCTAATAAGGAGTCATTAGCACCAGCTCAGTCTAGTCATCAGTCAGTTGGTGGGTCTTCCTTCAGACGTACTCAGAATTATGGAAATAAGTCTCGCCAGAATCAGATTTTTAGGACATCATCCTCACATAGATTGCGTCCTGCTAAGCAACATTCACACTATCAAGGTCTTTGTGGAATATGTTAGCGGCAACATTTAGGTTAGTGCAAGCTCGGATCTCATGGTTGCTACCATTATGGAGACATTGGTCATATAAAGGCCAGCTGCCCAAAGTTGCAACGTCATTTCAGTGGTGGATCAACTCGTCCTTCTAGTTCCTCAGCTAATACAGTTGCACCTCCTCAGGCTCGTGGTTCTCATAATCAGACCGGGCGTAGATCAAGTAGAGGTGCAGACCGAGTTACTCAGGGAGGGGGACAATCCTATTTGTTTGGTACACTTGATCGTCAGAGTGCAGAGGCATCGGCAGAAGTTATTATAGGTATACTTTTAGTCTGCTCCCATAATGCTTATGCCATAATGGATCCAGGTTCCACGTTTTCATATATGACTCCATACTTTGCAATTAACCTCGGACTAGAACCTGAACAACTTAGTGAGACATTCCTAGTATCTACTCCAGTTGGCGAGTCAGTGAAAGTCACCAGAGTCTACAGAGGTTGTATAGTTTCAACCAAGGGCACAACACCAAAGCTGATCTCACAGAGTTAGAAATGGTGGATTTTGATGCGATCATAGGTATGGATTGGTTGTCTTCCTTCTATGTAATGTTAGATTGTCATGCCAAGATAGTCGGTTCCAATTTTCAAATGAAGAAGCCTTATAGTGGAAGGGTAGTTCAACATCGCTTGTAGGTAAGTATATTTCTTACCTTAAAGCACAACAAATGATCGATAAGGGGTGTCTCACCTATTTGGCTCACATAATTAATCCAGAATCAGAACCACCAGCTCTTTAGTCAGTACCAGTTGTTAGAGAATGTTTAGAAGTTTTCCCAGATGACCTTCTCGGACTTCCTCCTGAAAGAATCATAGACTTTAGCATTGATCTTATACCAGGCACTCAGCCCATATATATACCTCCTTATAGGATGGCTCTGGCAGAACTTAAAGAGTTGAGAGAACAGTTGAAAGACCTTCTTGACAAGGGCTTCATCAGGTCGAGTTTTTCAACCTGGGGTGCCTCGGTCCTGTTTGTCAAGAAAAAAGATGGGTCTCTCAGAATGTGCGCCGACTATCGGCAATTGAATAAAGTTACCATTAAGAACAAGTACCCACTGCCAAGAATTGATGATTTATTTGATCAACTTCAGGGTGCAAAGTACTGTTCAAAAATAGACTTGAGGTCGGGGTACCATCAGTTGAGAATCAGAAAAGAGGATACATCTAAAATAGCCTTTAGAACTCGCTACGGGCACTATGAATTTCTAGTGATGCCCTTTGGGTTGACAAATGCTCCAGCTGCATTCATGGACCTCACAAATAGAGTTTTCAAGCCATTCCTGGATACCTTTATTATTGTGTTTATAGAAAATATTTTGGTGTAATCTAAGAGCAAGGAAGATCATAAAGAACACCTCAGAATAGCCTTGCAAGACCCTGAAGGAGAATGAGCTTTATGCCGAGTTTTCAAAATGTGAGTTCAGGTTGCAGTCAATGGCATTCTTAGGCCACGTGGTATCTAGTGAAGGAATAACAGTAGACTCTCAGAAGACAGAAGTAGTCAAGAACCGGCCTAGGACGACAACGCCAACTGAAATTAGGAGTTTTTTGGGGTTATCTGGCTACTATAGAAGGTTTGTGGAGGGCTCATCCTCACTTGCATCCCCATTAATAACTTGACTCAGAAAACAGTTAAGTTCTAATAGTCAGACGCTTGTGAGCAGAGCTTTCAAGAGTTAAAGAAAAGGTTGACCACTGCACATGTATTAACCTTGACCACTGCACCTGTATTAAGCCCCATTATTGCTTATGCTTCTAGGCAGTTAAAGAATCATGAAAAGAACTACCCCCACACAACTTGGAGCTTGCAGCAGTAGTATTTGCACTAAAAATATGGCGACACTACCTTTATGGCGAGCATTCAGAAGTGTTTACAGATCACAAAATCCCCCAATACATTTTCAAGCAAAAAGAACTAAATTTGAGACAGATAAGGTGGCTCGAGCTATTGAAATATTGTGAAATCAATATCCTTTATCACCTGGGCAAAGCTAATGTGGTAGCATATGCACTTAGTAGGAAGTCAATGGGTGTTTTGGCCCATCTTGCAATACAAAGGCGTTCTTTGGGTCGAGTTCAAAAACTAGCAAATGATAGAATTAGATTGGATGAGATCGAAGAAGGAGATATAACTTCTTATGCCTTAGTGGAATCCTTCCTTGTTACGCATGTTAAGGCTAAGCAAGATGAAGATCCGTACTTAGTGAAATTGAAAGAAGGAGTCAGAAATAAAGAAATCACTGCTTTCACTCTAGGAAGTGATAGAGATCTGAAGTTGAATGATCGGTTATGTGTGCCTGATGTAGATGGTCTTAAGAAGGCCATAATGGAGGAACCTCACAGTTCGAGGTACTCTATCCACCCAGGTGCTACCAAAATGTATCTAGATTTGAAAGAGTTATATTGGTGGAAAGGCATGAAGAAACAAGTAGCATATCATGTGGCTAAATGTTTAAATTTCCAGCAAGTCAAAGCTGAGTATCAAAGGCGTGGTGGCCTAGATCAAGACATAGAGATACCACAGTGGAAGTGGGAGATGATTAATATGGTTTTCGTAGTAGGTCTACCTCGCACATACTGTAAACATGATTCAATTTGGGGTTATTATAGACCGACTGACAAAGTCCATGAATTTCCTACCAGTAAAGATGACAGATTCCGCAGAGCAGTATGCGCAGTTGTACATCAAAGAAATAGTCCGATTGAATGGTACTCCAGTTTCAATAATATCTGACAGAGGCTCTCAGTTCACGACGCATTTTTGGCAGGCATTTCAGAAAAGATTAGGTACCAAGATCAATTTAAGCACCGCTTTTCATCAACAGACCGATGGCCAGGCAGAAAGGACCATTCAGACTCTCGAAGATATGTTGCGTACATGTGTTATAGATTTTGGAGGTAATTGAGATGATCACTTGCCACTTATAGAATTTGCTTACAATAACAGCTACCAGGCTAGCATTGGTATGGCTCCTTATAAAGCGTTGTATGGGTGAAGATGTAGGTTTCCAGTTGGTTTGTTTGAACCAGTAGAGGTGCCATTGATTGGTCCAGAGTTTGTTTGTGAGGCCTTGGAGAAAGTTCAGCTAATTAGAGAAAGACTTAAAGGGGCTAAGAGTCGTCAAAAGTCTTATTCTTATAATGAGTCATATATAATACCTGCCGATACTTGTCCTCTGTTGAGTTGAGTTGAGTTGTCCTCTGTTCATCTTGTCTTTATGTGTCTATGCTTAAAAAGTAAATTCATGATGAGTCGTATATAATACCTGCCAATACTGTAGAAATTAAAGAAGGTTTGACTTATGAAGAGGTACCTATAGAAATTCTCGATAGACACGTAAGAAAGTTGAGAATAAAAGATATAGCATTGGTAAAAGTTTTGTGGAGTAATCATGATTTAAAAGAAGCTATGTGGGAGTTCGAGGAAGATATGAGGAAGAAGTATCCTTATTTATTTGAGTAACAAGGTATGTGAACCTAGGTTTGGATTGATATTTTTATTTCATTAATTAAATACAAGTTAGCAAGTGTTTATGTCCTTCCTAGATTATAGTTAGTTGTTTTATTGATTTAGTGTATGCCAGAATATATTTAATTCACTAAAGTGATTTACTTTTGCTAAAGTGTTGTGATTTAGATTCTTATTAGTAATTGTGGTACCTCCTTGTCGGAGTGTGAGTAATTAATTTATAAGCTGTGTATGGTGCCTATGAATAGCCTGCTATGGTATATTTGATTGTTGTTAGTGTATGGTATTTGTGACATGGATATTTTTTGGATAGTCCAAATTACAAGGGAATGCCGAAATGTTTGAAAATTTAGGAAGTTAGCCAAAAATTTGAGTCCTTTGGAAAAGTGAGCAGTGCTAAGAAAACTTAAGAAGTTCAAGGACCTAAGGATTGATTGTGTCACGACCCAAAATTCACTAAGGGTCGTGGTGGCGCCGGACACCACTATTAGGCAAGCCAACCAAGAATGCATAATTAAATTACAATTTTAGTATTTTGTGGAAGTCTTCTTTTTTCTTATACATTAAATAATAAATAATGAAATTTTACAGAAATGAATATAAAGTTGATAAAAGACTTAACACTGAATAATCCAAAAATCCTCCGAGAACTCGATGTCACAAGTGCATGAGCAATTTCTAAGAAAACCCGAATAAAGTATAACGGCTGTTCGAAATACAATAGGACAAGAAATAAATAGAATCCCGAGAGAGACTATACTAGCTGCGGGTCACCTCGAGAAATTACAGCTCACCTAGTCTCTGTGTCAACCATGCCGCGATGCCACTTAGCCACTAGGGGTGCATATGCTTGTGCAACAAAAATGCATAGAAGTGTAGTATGCGTACGAAAATAACGTGTACTCAGCAAGTATTCGGCCTAATCTTGAAGAAGTAGAGACGAGAGGTCGACTTCGACACTTGCTAGAGATCAGATAATAATATACTAAATGTGTGAGGAAATTATGGATTTATATAGCAGTTCTAACTCACAAAACCTGAAAACAGGTAAACACCATTAACAAATAATAAAGGGTTTTCAAGATTTACTTTCCATTATATTATCAATTCTATATCAAGCAATGAAAGGCAATATCAACATTTAAAATTCTCAGGCAACAATATATATCATGCGCAAATATGCCGAGGTCGACGGCCCGCTCCAACAGAAATGTAAACTGTGCATTGTCGAGGCTCGAACGGCTCAAACCGTAGATGCATTTATTACCCTGCTCGCGAATCATGCATGCAATGCAGGTAGACATAGAGATACATGCTCAAACAATCAATTAAGAATTTTCAAGGAATATTTATCCAAATAATAGCTAATTCTCTTTTAACAATTTAAGAAAATGACGTTTAATCCTTTTAGAAATTCATTTACTAATTCGATGTGATTTAAACAATTCAAGCCGTCAATAAGTTTACAATTAATCCAAGTATAGCATGCTTTTGGGTCCTAGACTACCCGGTCAAAAGCATAATAGTAGCTACGCACGGACTCTCGTCACCTCGTGCGTACGTAGCCCCCACAAATAGGAGCACATAACCAATTAACTCACCTATGGGGACAATTTCCTCTTATAAGGTTAGAAAGGAGACTCACCTCGCCCCGAAGTTCCATAACCGACATTCCACGACCTTCCAAAGGATCGAATCGATGCACAACGCTCCAAAACTAGCCAATAATTATGTAAATAAATTAATATATGCTAAGGTACTCATTATAATCCAATTTATAACAATTCCTTACCCCGATCGAAAAGTTGACCAAAAATGCCCTAGGGCCCACGTGCCCGGAATCCAAAATTTTTTGAAGATAAAGTTTGCCCATGAACTCATGAATTCAAATATATGATTTTCTCTTAATTTCATCCCCAAAATCGTGGTCAAATTCCAAGAATACAAATTCTCTAGGTTTTCCCCCAAACCCCAAATTTTCCACAAATTTCATGCTCAAATCCATACATAGTTAATGTATTTTACTCAAAATAGTTGGGGGATGACTTACCTTGATGTTGATGACGAAAATCCCCTCTTGACGCTCCCCAAAATCGCCCATGCCAAGTGAAAAAATGGGAGAAAAATGGCAAATTTCTGAATTTAAAACATTTCCCTGCCTCCAGCTGTTTCCGCACCTGCGGCTCCTCTATCGCTTCTGCGGTTCTATAGGTGCAGCCCAAGTACCGCATTTGTGGTCCTTCCCAAGCCTCCTTTTTCACTTGTGCACATTTCCTTCTACAGGTGCGGTCCCGCTTCTGCGGAACCTTGACCGCATCTGCGGTCCACGAGCCCCTAACAAAAATTCACTTCTACGCTCCTCCTTCTGCAGGTGCGGTCTCGCTTCTGCGGAAATATGACTGCATCTGCGGTCCCAACTCCCTTCACCTCCAACCACTTCTGCTGTTAATTTTCTCGCTTCAGCAGTACCGCTTCTGCGGTTAACCCACCGCAGAAGCGGTTATACCAGCAACCAGCTATCTCAAAATTTCAAATTTCAATCTGTTAGCCACTCGGAATCCACCCGAGGCCCCCGGGACCCCAACGAATCATACCAACAAGTCCTATAACACACTACTGACTTGCTCGAGGCCTCAAATCATATCAAACAACTCTAAAATCCTGAATCACGCTCCATTTCAACTTAATAAACTTTAGAATTTCAAACTTCTACTTCCGATGACAAAACCTATCAAATCATGTCCGATTGACTTCAAATTTTTCAAACAAGTCATATTCGACATTACAGACCTACTCCAACTTTCGGAATCAGATTTCGACCTCGATATCAAAAAGTCCACTTTCGGTCAAACTTCTTAAAAACCTTCAAATCTCTATCTTTAGCCAAATGGCTCCAAAATGACCTACGGATCTCCGAATTCACTTTTGATCGCGCTCGCAACTCTGGAATCACCATATGGATCTATTCACAGACTCAGAATCCCAAATGGACACCGATAACACTGAAATACACTTCAAGCCAAACTTATGAAATTTCTTCTAAAATTCTAACTTCAACAATAGGCGTCAAAATGTTACCAGGTTATCCAAAACCCGAACCGGACATACGCCTAAGTCCGAAATCATTATGCGAACTTGTTAGAACCTTTAAATCCCGATTCCGAGGTCGTTTACTTAAAAATCCAATCTTAGTCAATTCTTTCAACTTTAAGCTTTCGAAATGAGAATTCTCTTTCCAAATGAACTCTGAACTTTCCGAAATTTGATTCCGACCGCGCGTACAAGTCATAACACCTGAAATGAAGCTGCTCATTGCCTTAGGTTACTGATCGACGTGCTAGGGCTCAAAACGACCGGTCGGGTCGCTACATTCTCTCCCACTTAAACATACGTTTGTCCTCGAACGTGATGAGAACTGCACCAAAGTGGCCTGAAATCATTGTTTTACACTTCATGCACCTTCCCATGCTACCAAAACTCAGTTGAGCACATTAGCTTGATCAATTCTGAAGATATTTCCTTTATTCAAGCAGATAAGCCTTAGAGACTAATTCAAACATCCAGAATTCTATGCCCGACCTATTTCCCACATAAGATCACCATATCAATCACTACATGATGTATCCAAACATGGCTGCATAACTTTGCTGAATTCACACCTAGTGTCACTTTACTCACCGAACCACAATAACACTTTCTGATTAACTTAGTCAAAATTCCACGAATCTGATGCTCCCATTGCACCCCATGACATACAAATGTCTTACTCTAACTCTTAAAATGTCGCTACAACAGAAGAGATGTGCAGAAATTCAAAATCAACCACCGAGTCAACCAATAATTGAGTCTCTACTTCTGACAAGAAACATTACCTCATTCTGAACCAAATGATGATATTTGCTCCTTAAAATATTTCACGTAATCAGATTGCACTGATCCTAGTACGAACTGCTCAGGCAATAAGCCACCCGGACATGACCAAAAGTCTCATATGATGCCACAATGTGCCAATAGGCTACCAATTAGAATGTGATACAAACAGGAAAATGAACTCTGAAGACGAATTTTAATTACCCCGCTCGCGAATCATACATGCGACGCGGGCGCACAGCTAATATAAGCTTCCTTTAGAAAATAAGAAATAGAACACAATAAACAGATATGGGGAACTGTACTGAACATCACACTGTTGCGGCGCGCAACCCGATCCGAGCAATCATAACCATGGAGGCGTGCCACCCGATCCACACAACATAACCATGGCGGCGTGCCACCCGATCCAAATAACATACCCATGGCGGCGTGCCACCCGATCCACACATAGAACTCACATAAGGAGATGTACATCAAGCTAAATTGCTCATTACAATGAAATACTGAATATCATTCATAAACACACTAAGTGTATAATACCATTCTCTAAGGAGACATATAACGCTATAATCCACAAACTCAAGCACAATTGAAATGCGATATCTGATCTGAATCTCAAGAGCCATCCTACTCATGTAACCTCATCTCTATGCGGAACCTCAACACATAAGAAATTCACCAAGCTGTCTCACAACTCGCATGGTGCAATACATCATTACATGAAATAGCTGAAAACGAGATAACACCCCGACTTCCTTCCATAAGGAGCCTATTGATGAGATTAACACATCTGGCCTGATATAAGCCCCTGTTCACATTTAAATCAATCCACTGATCTCAAGCCGATTTTTAATTGCATCAACTAGGCTAATAACCTTTCAGAGGCCCATAATAACTCCTTTTTTTCATAACACATAAGAACAACCCTCATAACCGGAGCGAACCTCCACAGTCCATAACCCAATATATAGAGTGCCCTCCAGGCATAAATTCTCAAATTAATGATATTACTATAATCCTCATACTTGGTTTAAATCTTTATTCAATCAAGTGACTATATGTCACACTTATACAATCTTTCTGTGGGACACACTCCCACAACCTTCTGAAATAAATAACAGGTCCGCACATCCAAACCACCGACCGCACTAACGCTGAAAAGAGATTAAGAATCATTAACCAGGATGCAAAGTCTTTTTCACAAAACACCAATCTCCGGTGACGCTGAAGACAATACCAACTTACATTAAACACCAAAACTCCGTTCCTGCTCATCCGAGATTGTGACATCCTTGTCCACACCGAGCTATTTCCTTGATCTTTATTTCAAATTCTATACCTCTCACTCCACCTACATGCCAACATGCGATAGAACACGCATTTCATCATAGCTTCGGAATCACTATCGGGCTAACACTTCATCATATACAAGTTTTTCAATTAACTCACTTCAGGAGAACCATAGCAACACAGAGGTGAATTCTCATAACCGTAGAATATGAAAATCTCTAAGTAGTGGTCTAAGCCACCATAGCCCTTCTGGGGCCCACCTCCACGAATCAGGTCACAACTATAGAATACTTTATGAATACCACCAACTATGACGGCCGACAAGCCTCGCACGCACCGTCACAATTCACTTGCATAACTCAATCACACTGAAAGAACTGCTCACTACCAGCAACACGCCATTCCAACTATGTCTAACCAATCCCTCCTCTTCCAATCTATCCTTAATTGTCATAGAAACAATGACAACTCCATTCAACAGTTAACACACTCCATCCGCACTTATCCCAAGTGACCCTGAATCACGAGACCATGTTGTCTCAAATCCCATGAACCAATTTGTACATCCCAGTTGCTACATCGCAAGTCAAAACATCATAGACATTATGTTCCTCTTCTCATAGGCTGCTATCAATCTTGATTCTTAATCGTACCTACAAGCTCGAAATCGTTAGGCATCACACCTTATCCTTGAATTCATTAGGACCGCTGTTGAGAGCCACCCGCTCTGACTTGGCCCCGAATATAATAAACTCCATGTATCTTCTATCACATGAATACTCTATTGGTGAAGCACCTGGCTGAATCGCTTCCCTTGGAACCGACATCCTTACAAAGCACAATCCTGAATCCTTCCCCAAGTCTGAACATGAGCCAATAAGCCCCCCATAGCACCCTTTAACAATTCCTTTGCTCAAATTACCACTTATGCTCTTTTCCCATGGCTGAAATAACCTGTCAACATGCTAATAACCGGAAAACTCGCAAGTAGTTAACCATACAACTAAATCATTGGCTGTGGGACTCTCCCACTTAGCTTGAAGCCATCATTACATGACTCCGAAATTCACCAGAATTCTTTATCTCTTATTGACATGACCTTGCGCAATCAACCGCCCAAATTCTCAAAATCTTTCTGTAAAACCCCCTTTTTGAACTCTGAATCATCACCCACATTCGCACCACCGATCTCCTTACTGCATGACCAATAAAATTCTTCGCAGAAGCTTCGCTACTATGCGACCGCTAACCTGCTCACAGGGAATAACCCACCTGAGTCCGAGCTCACTTTCTAGTTGCACAAGTCCATTCACCCCTTGTGGACATCAATTAAATTTACGGCAACATCCTCCCAATTCAATGTCATGTTTTATCCTTCTTCTTTTAAGCGGCTCCTTTCCGTTATATCAAATCTCCTACCGTACAAGAACCCCTACTTCAAGTTAGATCCGTAGACCCCAATAACCAATCACTAATATTCTGAAATCGCTCCAAACTCTCCTTAAGGTACGTGATCATCCCATTACAAAGCTCATATGCAACTCCGCCACTCTCCCACTTTAGCGGAACTCATCCCCTTAATTGACTACTTGGCCCTTGGCCTCTTATAATCGGCCTCCTAGAATTTTAGCCACCACCTGACACCTCCCACATGTCTTTCCTCATCCTTTACTGCTCAGCTACTGCCTTAATAAAATCTATCTTCAGGGCACTTGAACCCACAATTGCTGCTAACTTTACACCTTTCAGAAGATTATTTTTCTCATCCCACCGACGTTAGAAATAGTAATTCAACCCTGAACTACCGCACCCTGCGATATCTGACAGCCGCATTTCTAATACTATTTCAAAATAGCTTGCTCCAAATGCTAATTGCATAAGATTGAAACACCGGCGTACTTAGTGCATTCATCAAGGACAATGACACCTCATCACAAATGGGAATTCCTCCATGCTTGCAAATACCAACCCTCGTTACCCCATCATCACAAATATGCACGTTCTTAGTTCGATAAAATATTGAATCTCTGAATCACACATTGAGTAAACCTCCCTTTAAGTCATTCACTGCCACGACACAAAGGCAAAACATCCTACTATCATATCACTACTGCGGAGCAATCGCTCATAAGCATCATGCAACCTGTGCCTAGCCTCAGAGCTCTTAGACATACCGCTACAGGGCTGAAATAATAAAATATCGTTCTACCAAACGACGATAATAATCCGATAGTCTATACCGGGAGAAACATCCCATTTTACATCTGTAGTACCATTATGGTTCTTCAATTTTCAATTTATAACAAGTGGTTCGTGCCGTGTAAGATTGAGCATGAATGAATTAAAGGCATACGCCTCCAAGGATCAATTCGCACAATAAGGAATCAAGAAGGGAAGCACTCCTAACAGCCCTGTAGCCTCCCGAAGATAAGCACAGACATCTCCGTACCAATCTGCGAGACTCTACTAGACTTGCTCATGACTCGTGAGACCCGAGGAACCTAGTGCTCTGATACCATGTTGTCACGGCCCAAAATCCACTAAAGGTCGAGGTGGCACTGGACACTGCTGTCAGGCAAGCCAACCAAGAATGAAAAATTAAATTCCAATTTTAGTATTTTGAGGAAGTCTTTTTTTTCTTATACATTAAATAATAAATAATGAAATTTTACATAAATGAATATAAAGTCGATAAAAGACTTAATACTGAATAATCCAAAAATCCTCTAAGAACCCGACAACACAAGTGCATGAGCAATTTATAAGAAAAATCGAATAAAGTATAACGACTATCCGAAATACAATTGGACAGGAAATAAATAGAATCCTGAGAGACACTATACTAGCTGCGGTTCGTCTCGAGGAATTACAGCTCACCTAGTCTCCGTGTCAACCATGTCGCGATGCCACTAAGCCATTAGAGGTGCATATATCTGTGCAACAAAAATGCACAGAAGTGTAATATGAGTATGAAAACAACGTGTATTTAGCAAGTATCCCGCCTAATCTCGAAGAAGTAGAGACGAGAGGTCGACTTCAACACTTGCTAGAGATCAGATAATAATATACTAAAAGTGTGAGGAAATCATGGATTTATATAGCAGTTCTAACTCACAAAGCCGGAAAACAGGTAAACACCTTTAACAAATAATAAAGGGTTTTCAAGACTTACTTTCCATTATATTATCAATTTAATATCAAGCCATGAAAGGCAATATCAACATTTAAAGTTCTCAGGCAACAATATATATCATGCGCGAATCATGCCGAGGTCGACGGCCCGCTCCAACAGAAATGTAAATTGTGCACTGCCGAGGGTCAAACGACTCGAACCATAGATGCATCTATTACCCCGCTCGCGGACTATCCTGCAACGCGGTCAACATAAAATAAACAAACACCCTACTCACGAATCATGCATGCGACGCAGGTACACATAGAGATACATGCTCAAATCAATTAAGAATTTTCAAGGAACATTTATCCAAATAAAAGATAATTCTTTTTTAAAAATTTAAGAAAATAACGTTTAATCCTTTTAGATATTTCATTTACTTATTCGATGTAATTTAAACAATTCAAGGCGTCAATAAGTTTATAATTAATCCAAGTATAACATGCTCTTGGGTCCTAGACTATCCGGCCAATAGCATAATAGTAGCTATGCACGGACTCTCATCACCTCGGGCATACGTAGCCCCCACAAATAGGAGCACATAACCAATTAACTCACCTATGGGGACAATTCCCTCTTACAAGGTTAGAAAGGAGACCCACCTCACCCCGAAGTTCCATAATCGGCACTCCACGTCTTTCCGAAGGCTCGAATCGATGCACAACGCTCCAAAACTAGCCAATAATTATGTAAATCAATTAATATATGCTAAGGTACTCATTATAATCCAATTTATAACAATTCCTAACCCCGATTGGAAAGTTGACAAAAAATGCCCTCGGGCCCACGTGCCCGGAATCCAAAAAATTTTGACGATAAAGTTTGCCCATGAACTGACGAACTCAAATATATGATTTTCTCTTAATTTCATCCCCAAAATTGTTGTCAAATTCCAAGAATACTAATTCTCTAGGTTTTCCCCCAAACCCCAAATTTTTTACAAATTTCATGCTCAAATCCATACATAGTTAATGTATTTAACTCAAACTAGTTGGGGGACGACTTACCTTGATGTTGACGACGAAAATCCCCTCTTGAAGCTCCCCAAAATTGCCCATGCCAAGTGAAAAAATGGGAGAAGAATGGCAAATTTTCGAATTTAAAACATTTCTCTGCCTCCAACTGTTTCTGCACCTGCGGCTCCTCTACCACTTCTGCTGTTCTACAGGTGCAGCCCAAGTACCTCATATGTGGTCCTTCCAGGCCTCCATTTTTTCGTTTCTACGTATCTCCTTCCTCAAGTGCGGTCCCGCTTCTGTGGAACCTTGACCGCATCTGCGGTCCACGATCCCCTGACAAAAATTCGCTTCTACGCTCCTCCTTCTGCAGGTATGGTCCCACTTCTGCGGAAATATGACCACATCTGCAGTCCCAGCTCCCTTCACCTCCAACCGCTTCTGCTGTTACTTTTCTCGCTTCTGCGGTACCGCTTTTGCGGTTAACCCACCGCAGAAGCGGTTATACCAGCAACCAGCTATCTCAAAATTCCAAGTTTCAATCCGTTAGCCACCCGGAATCCACCCGAGGCCCCCAGGACCCCAACCAATCATACAAACCAGTCCCATAACATATTATGGACTTTCTCGAGGCTTCAAATCATATCAAACAACGCTAAAGTCCTGAATCATGCTCTATTTCAACTTAATGAACTTTAGAATTTCAAACTTCTACTTCCGATGACAAAACCTATAAAATCACGTTCGATTGACTTCAAATTTTGCACACAAGTCATATTCGACATTACAGACCTACTCCAACTTTCGGAATCGGGTTCCGACCCCGATATCAAAAAGTCCACTTCCGGTCAAACTTCTTAAAAACCTTCAAATCTCTATTTTTAACCAAATGGCTCTAAAATGACCTACGGACCTCCGAATTTACTTCTGATCGCGCTCCCAACTCCGGAATCACCATACGGATATATTCATAGGCTCGGAATCTCAAATGGACACCGATAACACTGAAATACACTTCAAGCCAAGCTTATGAAATTTTTTCTAAAATGCTAACTTCCACAATAGGCGTCAAAACATTTCCGGGTTATCCAAAGCCCAAACCGGGCATACGCCCAAGTCCGAAATCATCATGTGAACCTGTTGGAACCTTTAAATCCCGATTTTGAGGTCGTTTACTTAAAAATTCAATCTTAGTCAATTCTTTTAACTTTAAGCTTTCGAAATGAGAATTCTCTTTCCAAATCAACTTTGAACTTCTCGAGATTGGATTCCGACCGCGCGTACAAGTCATAACACCTGAAATGAAGTTGCTCATGGCCTCAGGCTGCTGAACGACGTGCTAGAACTCAAAATGACCGGTTGGGTAGTTACAGATTGTTAGCTTAAGAATAAGACCCTAGGAACATCGAGGACAAATATTTTTAAGGAGGAAAGATTGTAACACTCCTTAAATTTATAAAGGTTTCGAGACACGCTAATTATAGAATATATATATATATATATATATATATATATATATATATAATGGTTGGTTGATGTT
>MU750251.1:85929-106172 GCA_026770625.1 Nicotiana glauca | reverse complement strand
GGGGGGGGGGGGAGAGAGAGAGAGACTTAAATAATTGGATATACAATTAGAGGAATATTAATAATTTTAGTATTATTAATTATTAATAGTGGGTATCATTAATTATTAGTTAAGTTTACCAAAAAAAAAAGAGAGAGGAAAAGTTTTCAAAAGGCTTAAAGCCTTGAACAAACTAGATTAAAAGAAAAAAGGGGGCATAAGGTTTAAAAAGCCTTGATCGAATAGACTTCTGTTCTTTCACGTGAAAGCTAAAAAGCCTTATTCTAAATAAAGAAACAGAACATTGTTTCTTTCACGCAACAAGCACAAAAGCTACGAAATAGAGGCATTGAAAATCTAGGGTTCTTTACAAATCACAAATTCTTGAACTCCGTTATATAAAATTCCCTATTGTCAATTATTCTATAGTAGTAATAGGTAAGAATTGAATAGTTAATTGCTTTCTTCCTCTGTATCAATAGTAAATCTCATGTTTATGTGTGAAACTTTAAAATTAATTAAAATGCACTGGTTGCTGTAGAATCAATTATTTGACGGATATAAATTGGACTGGGGTCAACGTTTTGGCTCAAGGAGTTTTGAGGTGAGTTGGTAAAACCCTTTACTAAAGTGGTTTAACTCACAAAACACACATACAAGGTATTTGATGAATTGCTTAAAAGAATTTATATTTACTTAATTAGAGCGAGTGAGTACCTATTAACTTAGAATGTTCTAGCAAAAGTTTAGATGATTTATTATGATATATGTGCAAAAAATTTCAGATTTTTTGGTATTATTCTTATATGCTATTGTCATGTTCAAAATTTATGAAGAAGCAACAATGTTTAGAAATACTTTTAGATGTTTATTTCATTCTTATGCCTTGATTTACATTTAAGGATACTGGCATAAGCATGTACATGATGTTCCAAAAAGAAAAGATTTAGACTTGAAAAGTCACAAGAAGAAGTTTAAAAAAAAGATTTTTTTTGGGAGTATCCTTTATTTTGAGAAGGGGTCATCGTCCAGGCCGAGGGTCCTGACCAAGACGTTGACTTCCTGAAACTACTTATGCCAAAGTAGGGAGCACACGAACCGAGGTGCCATTGTTGAGAATTTACTTAGCTTAGCCAAGGTATGATACATGAGCACTGAGAACCATGAAATGAGTGGCACCTCGTGGATTGGACCTATTCAATCAGGTTGCGATCGAACCCATGCCGATCACACGGTGACTTAGATAGAAACAGGTCAGGATAGTTGGAACTCTCAAAGTATAAAGTGAAGTATCTTTTTTTTTTCTAAGAAAGAAAAAGAAAAAAATTTCTTTTAGAATATTCATAAACTGCTTTTATGCAATTATTTAGAATTATTCTCATAAGTTTTATGTTTTACATGCATTTAGAACCTTTGCTCAAAAGTATATGTTATTAAAGTTTCGCCCCCTATTGTTGAGACTCACTGAGTACAATGGATGGTACTGACATATTCTTTTGGGAAGCTACGTTGGTCTATGGTACAATGTAGGAACTGGATTTGCAGGCGAGCAGTTACCAGTAAGGACTTCCTTCTCTTCCAGTGCTATTGGTGAGCTTCACTTTTGTTCGCGAAGTATTCCTTAGAGTCATATTTATTTAGTTATTTCTATGTTTACTTAGAGAACTATCCTGGAAATTTCATGTCCTGAGCAATGCGTCAGTTTATCAGTTGAGGCTTCATAAGCATAATCATTGGGTTAAGATTCAGTTGTTTTTGATAAAAACTTAGTAGTGTTTCATTGTTTACTACGAATAAAGTTTTGGAGTTGGCTTATTTAAGGTATTTAAATTAAATAAAAGTATTTGGTTATCGTATTATCTTATTGCATATAAAGTTTGAAGTTATAACAGATTTAATAAGCGCAGATAGTTCGCTCGATCATGTTTAGTGATCGGGTGCCGATCCTGACTTGCTTAGAAAAATGGGTCGTGACATTTCTGTCCTCATTATGTCCACTATCAATAGATCAAATAATGTCATGCAAGATATTATATTTTTATCGCCCCCACAAGTTTGTCTTTATTGAAGTTTCTTCGTAACAAATCATAGCTAGTTCACATAAAGTCATGCAAGATATTATATTTTTGTCGTCCCCACAAGTTTGTCTTCGCATTAAACTTTCATTGTAACAAATCATAGCTAGTTCATATAAAGTCATGCAAGATATTATATTTTTGTCGCCCCCACAAGTTTGTGTTCATCGAACTTTCATTATAACAAATCACAGCTAGTTCATATAAAGTCATGTAAGATATTATATTTTTGTCGCCCCCACATATTTGTCTTCATTGAACTTTCTTTGTAATAAATCATAGCTAGTTCATACCAATAGTGATTTAAGAAGAAAAAGAGCAGTGAAATTCTGATCAATGGAGACCAATGATATTCCAACAGCTAGTGAAATGTTGCATACCTTCCATTTTGCAAATTCCATGGCTTGGTTGTGCAATTCAGTTAGGCATACCGGATATAATTCATAGTCATAAGCAACCAATGACTCTCTCTGAGTTAGTTTTAGAGTTGAAACTTCCTCTTGCAAAATCAATCGGTATTTATAGATTGATGTGCCTGTTGGTATACTCAGGTTTTTTTGCTACTAAAAAGCTTGATGAAACTCAGAAACACAAGAAGGGTACGTTCTTACTGCTTCTTCTAAGCTGCTTTTGAAGAGTGAAATCCCAAATTTATCCCCTTTTGTTAGCGCAATGGTTGATCCTGTTATGGTGAATCCATGGCATTCTTTGGGGGATTGGTTTCATGGAAATGAAGCCACCCCATTTGAAACAGCATATGGCACACCCTTGTGGAAATATTGTGACCAAAATCCAATATTCAACAAAGTTTTCAATGAAGTAATGGCTAGTGATTCCCAAATGATGAGTTTGGTTGTGAAGGACTGCAAACAAATTTTTGAAGGGCTGGATTCTTTGGTTGATATTGGAGGAGGCACTGGTGTTGTTGGTAAGACTATTTTGGGTGCATTTCCTCATATAAAATGCACTGTTTTAGACCTCCCTCATATTGTTGCTAACATGCCAGCTACGAAAAATTTGAAATATGTGGGCGGTGATATGTTTCAATCAATTCCCTCTGCTGATACCATAATGTTTAAGGTAAAGCAATGCTAGTTTTGTTTCTTTTGTTTACAAGTTAGGATAAGAGGCCCAATCCAATTTTTCTTTCATATTTTTTTGCTCTTCTTTTCGTTTATTTGCTCCAAAATTAAACTTAAAGATCCTAAATTAAATTAATAAAACCAAAATTAATTTAAACTATTAATCAACTCCCAACAATAATTATCACACAAAATTAAACATCAATTAAAATAAAATCGCATAATTTGGACATTAAATGCTAAAAATACAAAAAATACATATTTTTTTGTGATTTTCTATTTTTGTAAAGCAAACTTAATTACTTCTAAATGTAGAATTGAATCTTAGATGCAAATGTGACATATTTTGTATTTTATATTAATTTAAACAAATAAACATGCACAGACAAAATACAAATAATTATCCAAAAATACCGCAAAAAATCTAAAAATTGCGCACAAAGAAAAATTGTTTTATTTTGAATTTTTGGGAGTAAATTCATGTGAGACAAAAATCACGTGCTCACAAGTAGTAGTAGTACATCCCAACCACAGCAAAAAAAACAACAAAAAATATCCACCAATCATTAACAGAACAAAAATAAGGAACACATGCAGATAGCTGGTCATTGAGGAAAAACTTAGGGAGCACTAGGAGGAAAAGGCTTGGAAGCAGCGACAAGTGTCTGGAGAACAAGGTATATTCAGGCATTTTCCGATTTATGAGCAGTTCGGCTTTAACGTTCTCAACTTGCGCCTTGAGGTCAGTATTTTCTTGAGTCAAACGGATTACCTCATCATTTGACATGAGAACAACTCGAGCTTGCTGGCCTTCCAGGATGGCATTCCTGGCCTTCAATCGACGTATCTCCTCAGCTGCGCTATTTTGGCCATTAATAAGCTGAGACACAGTTGAAGTGCTTCCCATACACCCATACTTCTTAATACACTCGCACTCTTCCAAGGTTGTCTGTGAGAATGTCTGCTTATGAGTCCCTACCTTACCTGTTCCCAGTGGAACTTCAAAGTATTTGAATACTTGCGTGAGCAAGAATCCATAGGGAAGCCCGTGATTACCATCCTTGAAATTAGCAACTTTCTGCATATGCTCAATCATTATAGAAGGCAGACTCACATGGTTGAAACCTTCCAATTGCTCCATTAGGAATAAATCAGATTTGGAAGTGATAGATCGCCTATCTGCTCGAGGCAATAGGAATTTGTTCACAAGTTCAAACAACAACTGGTAGACGGGAAGTAGTGCTTTCTTATGAACCTGGTCGCCCTTCTTATTAGAATTATCCTTCACGACTGCATTTCGGAAGTTGTATTGACAAACATCTCTCACGCTAGACACTCAAACAATAGGAACCTACAGAATTTTCCCAAGTAATTTTACGTCAAAGACAATGTCCACACCATTTACTAAGGCACACACATGGTCAATATCCACTGGAAAGAGACTGGAGAAGAAACTCTTGACCTCCTCCACATACACTTTAGGAGTGTCAATGTAGAATAGATGCGTCCATTGCTGAAGCTCCACCATTTCTAGAAGCTGATGCATTCCTGCCATTTCAGAGATTGTTGGGTCAAACATGCGGCCCATCAAAACTTTTTGATGCCTTAGTCGCTCAAATCCAGGCCAGACGTCACTTCTGGATTTCTTCCCAGAACTGGGTTCTTCTACTGTTTCCCATTTGCGTTTCTTATTCTTTTCTCCACTGACTTTGCCTTTCCCTTTTGACTTGACAAGAATGTCCTCATCACTCACTGCCTCCTTTATCTTGGACTTAGAAGTATAACCTTTCTCCATGGAAACAGACTCAGCTCTTTTATGGGACCGCCTGACAAGGGAACCAGGTTCCTCAGGCGTTCCTTCCTCTACCTCCACCATGGGAATGACTTACTCATTAACTGGTACACCATCTTTTAACAACTTTCTTCTTTTTTTCTTACTACTTTTTTTGCTCTTTTGAAGTGCAGAATCATAGGCCACTTTGAATTGAAGCCTGGTAGTAGGCCGCTTAAGTTTAGACTCAGGGGTGGTGACATCCTTGCGCTTACTGATGAAAGCGTCTAGGGCCACATTGTCCAGGTCTTCCTCATCACTTGATCACATCTAAGGTACTTGAATTTCCAGGGGCACAATATCGAAAGTAGGTACAACACTTTCCTGTGGGTGAGAGTCCTGACCTAGGTCCTCCATTGAGGGATCAGGTTCCTCATGTGACTCATCAGTAATGTATCTTGCTGCTTCCCTTTCAAAGCCCATAATGGCCCCTTCTACCCACATGCTTTATGACTCCTGTCTCTAAGAAATAACTTCATCCAATATTCCATCGGCGGATACCACAAACACAGTCTTTTCTTCTTCAACCGGTGCTTCCACAACCATGGATTCAACAACAACGATGGCGGTGCCTTTTGTTAACTCACTATTCTGACCTTGTTCGCTTTTTTGGGCTTGACTGAAGTGTACAACAGATGGAACAGTAGTTTTAGTGGTTTCTGAGTCGGGAAGAGACTGGAAAACTGGGGAAGGCATGATATTAGCAGGAGTGGTAGGGAGTGATACAGACTTAGTGAAGGCTGGGGGTTCCATATATGGGTTAGAGGTCGAAACGATTGAGGTAGAGAGATTAGACGTTTTCTAAGCCATTGGAAGAGGTGGTGTGATGATCCCTTTCTTTTGGGTGAATCTAACCTAGGGCTTATGGTTAAGAATAGCATAAGAGAGAGTTTTTAAAACAGAGAGGATAATTATGAGGGAAGAAGAATAGGCAGCGGTTCTGAGACGGCTGTTGGGTGTGGAGAACTGTGACGTTTCAGAGGGAGATGGAACGTTTGAATTAAAAGGACGTGACAGCCGAATTTGAAAAGTTGATGACATGACAATTGTATTTCGTGTCTTTTAAGACGTGTATTAATGAATGCATAGAACTACTAACCTTTAGTACAGAAACCTGGTTCTTGAAAAATATTTTCTTCAAGTCCCCCTTTTTTTTAAAATAATCCTCTTTTATCAGTCATGTACTGCATCTACTACTTCTATGCTCATCATGCGTGTTTACCTACAACGGTATTGATGTGAGTTAAACAAGCCAAGAAAACATTTTGAACAAATTATTTCTTAATAACACGAGCCAAACCAAAAAGGAATCAGGTTCTTAATTGGGCCTCAACAGTCACAATTACACTCTGTTTCTTTCAAACTGTTCCCTACTTAGTGCCTTGGTGAAAATATCTGCAATCTGATTTTCTGTGCTACAAAACATTATGCATATCAACCCTTTCTCTATATTATCTCTTAGAAAGTGATGCCTCACATTAATATGTTTTGTTCTTTTATGCTGAACTGGATTCTTTGCCATGTTGAGTGCACTGGTGTTGTCACATAGGAGGGGCACACTCTCAGTGTGTACTGCAAAATCCTCCAGTTGCTGCTTGATCCATAGAAGTATTACACCCCGTAAGTTTAATAACATTGACACCGTTAGATACATTTCGATATGGTATTTATTTTGAGTGGAACATTTATTGTAAAAAAAAAAGAGAAGTTTTAAAAAAAATTATGATTTTATATAGTTATTAATATTACTACTTTCGAATATGATTTAAATTATACATAAAATATGAGAAAGTTTATAAAGGAGATTTTCTTTATTGTAAAGATAGAAATTATTTTCTCACAAGAAAAGAATGTTACCTTTTTATTATTTTAGGAATTAGCATACGAAAATTTGTACTCTTTATATGAGATTAGAAAAATTATAAGTTGTGAAAATAAGTGTATTTTTTTATATCGATATTTTAATGAAATAATAGTGCACGTATTGATTTTATATGATACTACATGGCCATAAAAGCAGGATAGTATAAAGTACATTAAAAGTGAGTAGTATTTTAAGTAAGTTGAGATAATTCTTAGCTATGCGAATAATTAATTAATTATGGGAATAATTATGATATTATATAGGATTAAGTGGATACAATTTTACTATAAGGTGCCACATGGCACTAAGCTAGGCCAAGGTGGCACCAATGTGTTATGATGAGTCATAACACCATAACACATATGGTGCCTTGCTTGATTACACGTGAATTATGCCTTGGTTGAATAAAATTCCACAACTGATTTGGATTCTTCATAAAAGCTATTCAAATGGGCTTCCCTTCAAAAAAAGGTTTCATCACTCTGCTGATACTTATTTTCACATAATCCTGAAGCTAGGTATGGCTGGAAAAATAGATGAAATTGAAGGATTTTGTTATGAGATGGTAAAGGAGAAATATCCTAATCATGAACAGGTTCTTTTAGCTTTGTTAGATGCATTTATTAGAACTAGTAGGCTTAGTGAGGATTTGTGTGTTCTTTCTTGTATAGATTTGAGTAGCTTAAAGCTCTCTACATCTGAATTTAATCAATTATTAGGTGCACTTGTCAAGGAAAAGAAAGAATTTAAGGATGTATTATTCGTGTATAAGGAGATTGTGAAAGTTGGAATTGGTCCCAATAATGATACACTTAATTATTTGATAGAGGCTTTCTTTGCTGCATTGGAACAATACAAACGACTTCATTAGAAAGGTTGTAATCCCAATGGAAGGACTTTTCAGATAATTATTGGTGAACTTGTTCCAAGGGGTAGAGTCGATGAGGCACTTGTCATTTTGAATGATATGTTTAGAATACGGTGTGCGCCTCATTATTCTTGCTTTTACGCTCGATATAATTCCTTTATTTTGTGAGATGAATAAATTAGATGTAGTGACGAGGTTGTTCTCCATGATGAAAGAGTCTAAGTGTTTGTGTGAGAATCGACTCAAGTATGTTAAGGTTATCCGTTCTTTTTTTGGCATGATCCAAGTAACGATACGTAAACGTAATATTATTTCATAAGTGATTCTACTCTTAGTAGTTAAGAATGCCTATGTTATTCATTCTAGTAAAGTGATATTCAAGCATGTCTAATTACGTATCTAGTTCCCTATTGAGGTATATGATAGAGATATTAATGTTCATCATATTGTGATACATGCATTTTCATGCATATATATTTACCACCGAGCTACGGCCGGTCGGGCAGTCATGCATTTACCACCGAGCTACGGCCGGTTGGGAAATTATACATTTACCATTGAGCTACGGCCGGTCGGGCAGTTACCACCGATTGGGCAGTTATGTATAATTATTTACCACGGTTGGGCAGTCATACATTTATCACCGTGCGACGGTCGGTCGGGCAATTATCACTGATCAGTTGGGCAGTCATGCATCATACGATATGAATAATAATCTTAAAGAGAAAGCATTGTATATATATGAGTATAATAAGTATGCATATACAGTGGAACTTCAGAGATTCAGGTTGATTTTTATATGTATTTAATTAATTTGACTCATTGTTATGTTTCAGTTTTGCCTTACATACTCAGTACATTATTTGTACCGACGCCCTTTGTTGGGGACGCTGCATTCATGCCTGCAGGTATAGATAATCAGTTGACGAGTCCTCATAGTGGACGAGATTGGCATTCAGCGAAGGATCGGTAAGACTCCACCTCATTCGGAGTGCAGCCGAATCTATGAGTCATCGTGTCAGAATTTTGCCAAAAACTTACGGGTAGGCCGGTACCCTGTCCCATTTGATGTCAAATATTCTTAGAGGCTTTGTAGACAAAGGTTCAGTTGTACAGTATGTCAGAGGCCTTGACGACCCATATGCATTCACGTTTTAAGAATGATAGTTTATTGATACAATATTTTTCTACTAACAATTGTACATTATGAGTTATGGAAATGTTGGACCATGATAGTTACAAAAGAAACGAATGAGTTACAGAGCGGTTCGATCAGGCCATGACGGCACCGGGTGCCAGCTACGCCTCCCCAGGTTTGGGGCGTGACAAGAAGGTAAGAACAGTAGGATGCTGCAGCTACATATTCAGCTTCAGCTGTTGAAAGAGCCATTGAATTTTACTTCCTTGTAACCTAAGAGATAAGACATGGTCCCAAGAAGTAAGCCATCCTAGAGGTGCTTTTTCGATCCACAAGATAACCTGCATAGTATGCATCAGCATAGCCAATTAGATTAAAATTGTCACCTGATGGATAGTATAGCACCAGGTCTTGCGTGACTTTGAGATATATCAGTATTCTTTTGGAAACCTTCAAGTGAGATTCCTTGTGATTTGATTGAAACCTCGCACATAATCCCACGCTGAAAACAATATCAGGATGACTGGCAGTGAGATAAAGAAGCGACCCAATGATGCCTCTATACATTGTTTTATTCATAGGAGATCCAGATTCATCCATTTCTAGTCGGGTGGCAGTTGCAATGGGAGTGTCTATTACTTTTGATGCTTCTATGTCGAACCTCTTCAAGAGTTCTCTGATGTATTTTTGCTGACAAATGGAAGTGCCCTTTGGGGATTGTTTCACTTGAAGCCCCAGGAAGAAGTGTAATTCACCTATCATGCTTATTTCAAATTCACTTCCCATAAGTTTCGCGAATTCTCCACACAGAGAATCAGCCGTTGCTCCAAAAATGATATCATCAACATAGACCTGAACAATGAGTAGGTTCCTTCCTCGTTTATATAAGAACAAAGTATTGTCAATTTTCCCTCTCTTAAAGCCATTTTCTAAGAGAAATTTTGATAACGTTTCATACCATGCTCGAGGAGCCTGTTTTAGCCCATGCAAGGCTTTGTCCAATTTGAACACATATTCAGGGTGTTCATGACATTCAAACCCAGAGA
This sequence comes from Nicotiana glauca, assembly GCA_026770625.1. NCBI lineage: Eukaryota > Viridiplantae > Streptophyta > Magnoliopsida > Solanales > Solanaceae > Nicotiana > Nicotiana glauca. The sequence goes on along the minus strand of MU750251.1, from coordinate 96,289 downwards.
GTTATTTCACATAGACTTCTTCTTTAAGTAGTCAATTCAATAATGTACTTTTGACATCCATTTGAAACAAAGTGAATTCCATATGAGAAGCAAAGGTGATCAGAATTCTGATAGCTTCCATGCAAGCCACCGGAGCAAATGTTTTATCATAGTCAATCCCTTCCTCCTGATTGTAACCTTGAACCACTAGCCTGGCTTTGTTCCTTGTGGTAATTCCATACTCATCGAGCTTATTTCTCAATACCCACCTGGTTCCTATAATGGTTCTATCTGGAGGTCTAGGTACCAGGTGCCAACGTTATTTCTCTCAAATTGATGCAGCTCGTCTTTCATGGCTGTAATCCACGTGCATCTTTTAAGGCTTCCTTAAACTGCATCAACCACTTTTTCTTCAGCTTCAGTAGTTGTGATTGAAGTATTGTTCTGAGAAACAAGGTCCATGTGAATCTGGAGTAATCGTCCACTATCACAAATATGTATCTCTTTCCTCATCTACTTTGCACCCTCATGGGTCCACACAAATATATATACAGGAGCTCAAGCAGCTTTGAGGTGCTCACCTCTCTTTTTGACAAAAAGGAGGACTTTATATGTTTTCCTCTGGCACATGCATCACAGACCTTTTGAGTTTTGAATTGTGATATGGGCATACCATGGACTAGGTCCTTCTGAATTAGTTTGTTCAGAAGGAAAAAACTTGCATGCCTCAGTCTTCTATGCCATAGTTCAGCATCATCGTCAACCGCCTTTAGAATACCGAGATCACCACTCTGTAAAGATTCAAAATCTGTAACATAGATGTCCTTGTATCTTTCGGCTACCAGAACTCTCGCACCAGTCACAAGGTCAGTGACTGTACATATTTTGGACAAGAACTCCACCTTGTTTCCTTTATCGCAAATTTGGGAGACACTCAGGAGACTTTGCTTGAGTCCATTGACATAATACGCATTTTCAATAGAGTAAGTGAGTGACTTCCCAACTTTTCCAACTCCAAGAATGTATCCCTTTTTTCTATTGGCAAAAGATACACTCCCTCCTTGTAGGGCGTTTAGTGAGAGAAAGTCTGTGGTGTTCTCAGTCATTTGTTTAGAACACCCATTATCCATAAACCATTATTTTCCATTTCCCTTCACCATTCTCTGCACAAGAGATTAGGAGTTAATTTTAGGAACCCAAACAAGTTTGGGTCCCTTGTAATAACCAAGAGGATGAATAAGAGCTCTCTTAGTCCATCCAGGTAATGCCAATCTTCTGTGAGTAGAACTTGGTCCCTCTTTTGTAGTCACAGTTTCAGCTACCACTTTATCTTTTGGTATTAATTGACTCTTGGCCTGGACACTTGTGAAGCACCAGCGATAACGTGAAATTGTGAACACATTTTTATTGGTGTAGTCTTTTTTTTGTTCCATCCGATGGCCGATATCTGCATTAAGACTTCGACTAATATGGATTTTTTCCACGTAAAGCCTATTCAATGGGCACGTGCTCTCTTATCAGGAATTTTCTTTATTCAAAAGGCTCAAATCTGAAATCTCTAGTTAAGGGTATAGGACCCTATCCATCTCACTACAACCCTTAGTGGCCATTTGGTTGGATGGAATCGGTAGGTTATCCTAGTATAAAATTTGGAACTAAAGTTATCCTATGTTTGGTTGAGGTATTAGACCATAAGATTATCTATCTCATATAAAATGTGGGATAAATAATCATGTTCTGATCCTAGAAGTGTTTATGTCCTTCCTAGATTATATTTAGTTGTTTTATTGATTTATTTTATGCTAGAGTATATTTAATTCATTAAAGTGATTTACTTTTGCTAAAATATTGTGATTTAGATTCTTGTTCGTTATTGTGGTACCTCCTTGTCGGAGTATAATTAATTAATTTATGAGTTGTGTATGATACCTATGAATGGCCTGTTATGGTATATTTGGTTGTTGTTGGTGTAGTTGTGGTATTTGTGACAGGGATATTTTTTGGATAGTCCAATTTACAAGGGAAATCCGAAATTTTTGAAAATTTAGGGAGTTAGCCAAAATTTTGAGTCCCTTGGAAAAGTGAGTAGTGCTAAGAAAACTTAAGAGGTTCAAGGACCTAAGGAATGATTGTTAGCTTAAGAATAAGGCCCTAGCAACATTCGAGGACGAATGTTTTCAAGGAGGAAAGATTGTAACACTCCTAAAATTTATAAAAGTTTCGAGACACACTAATTATAGAGTTTATTATTATTATTATTTTTCTTGCCTATATATATATATATATATATATATATANTTTTTTTTATATATATATATATATATATATATATATATATATATATATATATATATATATATATATATATATATTGAGAGAGAGAGAGACACTTAAATAATTTGATATACAATTAGAAGAATATTAATAATTTTAGTATTATTAATTATCAATAGTGGATATCATTAATTATTAGTTAAGTTTACCAAAAAAAAGAGTGAAAAAGCTTTCAAAAGGCTTAAAGCCTTGAACAAATTAGATTAAAAGAAAAAGGGGTCATAAGGCTTAAAAAGCCTTTATCGAATAGACTTCTGTTCTTTCACGTGAAGGCTAAAAAGCCTTATTCTAAATCGAGAAAACAGAATATTGTTTCTTTCACGCAGCAAGTACAAAGGATACAAAACAGAGGCAGTGACTCAAAAAAATTTAGGGTTCTTTACAAATCACAAATTCTTGAACTCCGGTATATAAAATTCCCTATTATCAATTACTCTATAGTAGTAATAGGTAAGAATTGAATAGCTAATTCCCTTCTTCCTCTGTATCAATAGTAAATCTCATGTTCAGGTGTGAAACTTTAAACTTAATTAAAATATACTGGTTGTTGTAGAATCAATTATTTGACGGGTATAAATTGGACTGGGGTCGACGTATTGGCTCAAGGACTTTTGAGGTGAGCTGGTATAACCTTTTACCAAAGTGGTTTAACTCACAAAGCACGCATACAAGGTATTTGATGAATTACTTAAAAGAGTTTATATTTACTTAATTGGAGCGAGTGAGTACCTATTAACTTAGAATTGTTCTAGAAAAAGTTTAGATGATTTATTATGATATATGTGCAGAAATTTTCAGATTTTTTTTGCATTATTCTTATATGCTATTTTCATGTTGAAAATTTATGAACAAGCAAGAATGTTTAGAAATACTTTTAGATGTTTATTTCATTCTTATGGCATGATTTACAGTTAAGGATACCGGCATGAGCATGTACATAATGTTCCAAAAAGAAAAGATTTAGACTTGAAAAGTCACAAGAAGAAGTTTTAGAAAAAAATATTTCTTTTGGGAGTATCCTTTATTCTGAGAAGGGGTCATCGTCCAGGCCGAGGGTCCTGACCAAGACGTTGAATTCCTGAAACTACTTGTGCCAAATTAGGGAGCACACGAGTCGAGGGTCTCATTGTTGAGAATTTACTTAGCTAAGCTAAGGTATGATACATGAGCGCTGAGAACCATGAAGCGAGTAGCACCTCGTGGATTGGGCCTATTCGATCAGGTTGGGATCGAACCCGTGCCCATCACATGGTGACTTAGATAGAAACAGGTCCGGATAGTAGGAACTCCCAAAGTACAAAGCGAAATATCTTTTTTTTATAAGAAAGAAAAAGAAAAAAATTTCTTTTAGAATATTCATAAACTGCTTTTATGCAATTATTTAGAATTATTCTCATAAGCTTTATGTTTTACATGCATTTAGAACCTTTGCTCATAATGTATATGTTATTAATGTTTCACCCCCTGTTGTTGAGACTTTCTGAGTACAATGGATGGTACTGACATTCTCTTTTGGGAACCTACGTTGGTCTACGGTACAACGTAGGAACCGGATTTGCAGGTTAGCAGGTTACGAGTTAGAACGTCCTTCTCTTCCAGTGCTATTGGTGAGCTTTGCTTTTGTTCATGGAGTATTTCTTAGAGTCATATTTATTTAGTTATTTCTTTTTTTACTTAGAGAACTGTCTAGAAAATCTCATTCCTGAGCAGTGCGTCAGTTTATCAGTAGAGGCTTCATAAACATAGTCATCGGGTTAAGATTAAGATGGTTTTGATAAAAACTTAGCAGTATTTCATTGTTTACTATAAATAAAGTTTTGGAGTTGGCTTATTTAAGGCATTTAAATTAATTAAAAGTATTTGGTTATAGTATTGCCTTATTGCATAAAACGTTTGAAGTTATGACAGATTTAATAAGTGCAGATGGTTCGCTCGATTATGTTTAGTGATCGGTTGCCGGTCCCACCTTGTTTAGAAAAATGGATTGTGATATTTATGTCCTCATTACGTGTCACGACCCCTAACCGGCCCGATCGTGATGTCGCCTTTCGTGAAGACAAGGCCAGCCGACACAACACCCATACCCTTTAATCATTAAGAGTCATTTTTATGCCTTTGGTTAAATAATATTTCATAATATAAGTCTGAACGAACAGTGTGGAAATAACATACAAGCCCGACATTGTGGTGTCGCTAGTCATGAGCATCTATCAAGGTCTGAATACAACAAAGACAGTCAAAATGTACTAAGTACAGAAATAAAAATGAGAGTAAGGAAGCGGTGTTGTGAACGTCATGCAGCCACCTTGCTAACTCTGATGACTCCGCATCTGAGCAACCAACACCCGCTTCCAGGTTCTGAAATACCTGAATCTTTACACGAGGTGCAGAGAGTAATGTGAGTACTCCAACCCAGTAAGTAATAAGAGTAAATAAAAACTGAGCAGTAGGAAACAATGAATCCATATTTATAATAAACTCAATAAGCAAAACAGGCTTTCAAATCAGAATACGAGTCAATCGTCTCATTTAAAATCCAGCTTTTGGTATAAATCATTTGAAAATACTTTCCAACAGTTTCCGTAGGCTTTCAATACCATTTATAATAAAAGAAATGAAAATCATAATCGGCCCCTCGGGCAAAACATAGTTCGTAAACTGCCCCTCGGGCAAAACATGAATCATAAACACCTCTTTAAAAAAAATCTCAGTGGAAATAACCAAGCCAAATCAGTGAATAAATATCGAATACCTTATAAAAACACCAGCTGAAATAAAAGTTTTTTAAAGACATTTGTTCAACATTTTCAACAGAGGCTCAGTATAAAAAGGAGTGAAAATCACAATCACATCAACAAGCCCCTCAGGCAAAGCATCATACATATATGTATACGGCCCCTCGGACAAGCCTCTTAGTCACTCGAGACTCAACTCTCATCAGCTAGCGCTCACGCTCAGCACTCACACTCAATAAGTACCATATAGTAACCGCTGCGGCGTGCAGCCCGATCCATATATCTCATCGACGACGCTCACTGGGATGTGCAGACTCTAGAGGGGCTCCTACATCCCAAGCGCTATATCGCTGCGGCGTGCAACCCTATCTATATAAGTATCATTGCGACGTGCAGCCCGATCCATATATATATATATATATATATATACACATATATATATATTGCTGCGGCGTGCAGGCCGATCTATAGAAATATATAATCCTCACAGTCAGGCCCTCGGCCTCTCTCAGTCATTAACCTCACTATCAGGCTCTTAGTCTATCTCAGTCATCAACCTCACAATCAGACCCTCGGTCTATCTCCGTAATCAACTCACAATCACTCGGATCATCGGTAAAACGGAGAACTCACCCAAACAATTTTCACTTTTTTTAGAATATACTGATAAAGCCAGATTTAAGAAATAACAGGTAAAACATGACTAAGGATATGCTTTCAAACAAATAGAGTGAGGAAAAATAGTAAAAATGCCTCTAAGGGTCTCAACAAGTCGCCACAAGGCCCAAAACATGGCATATAGCCCAAAATATAATAATATCCAACAGTTAGCTATCAAATACGCATTAAAATAATCATTCGGGATGGGCTAAGTCACAATCCCTTGCGGTGCTCTACCCCACGCTCATCATCTAGCGTGTAAGTCACCTCAACATTCACTATGATGTGTAATCCGGAGTTTCAAACCCTCAGGACAGTATTTATAATCATTACTTACCTCAATCCGAGCAAAATCCTATACTCCAAAATGTCATTGCCCCTTGAATCGGCCTCCAATCAACCCGAATCTAGTCACAGTTAACTCAATTCAGTCAATACTAATTATAGGAATTCATTCCATATGAAAATACTGATTTTTCCAATAAAATCCAAAATTTAACTTAAAATTGCTCGTGGGGCCCACGTCTCGAAATCCGACGAAATCACCAAATTCGACAACCCATTCAACCACGAGTCTAACCATACCAAAATTACTAATTTCTGATAACATTTCAACCCTCAAATCTTCAAATATATCCAAGAGGGTTTTCAACTTTTCCAACTTAAATTCACTAATTACATGTTAAAAATAACAATGGATTCGGGTAATCTAACCAAAATTGAGTTAAGAACACTTACCCCGATATTTTCTTGAAAATCCCTCGATAAATCGCCTCACCTGAGCTCCCATGGTCCAAAAATGGAAGAGTGAGATGAGTTTGGACTTTATTCTGCTGCCCAGGGATTTGTTCTTCGCGTTCGCGAAGAACAAATTTTCCAAAAATCATTTTTCAAACTCTTCTCGGATAGCCTCTAGTATAATAGCCATAACGTTTGATGCAGATATCTAAATAACTATTACAATATATTTCTGGAAACTAGATTCAAAGTACTACAACTTTTGTTTTTGAATCATCTCAAAATTCTTCGCGGATTGAGAGATACGTGCCTCCGAAGTAAGGCCTACGCAACAGAATTTCTTCTTCTTCGCGACCGCGAGGCTCTCTTCGCGAACGCGAAGAACAAAATCCCAGAAGCCAAATCCTTCTTCGCGAACATGAGGGAATCATCGTGGACGCGAAGAACAATACCAGATACCAGCTTCAGTTATTGCAAAATACTCCAAAATGATCCGAAACTAACCCTAAACACACCCGAGGCCCTCGGGACCTCAACCAAACACGCCAACATATCCCATAACATTATTCAAACTTGTTCCAAATTTTAGAACGTTCAAAACAATATTAAAATACTAAATTTGTATCGGATTCAAGCCTAATAATTTCAAGAACTTCCATATTCCGTTTTTCATCAAAAACCTAACCAAACCACGTCCAAATGACCTAACATTTTGCGCACACATCATAAATGATACAACGAAGCTACTGAAACTTCCGGAATTCTATTTCGACCCCTATATCAAATTCTCACCTATCAACCGGAGAACACTGAAATCTCAATTTCATCAATTCAAGTCTAAACGTTCTACAGACTTCTAAAATGCATTCTGATCACGCTCTTAAGTCCCAAATCAACTAACGGAGCTAACCAAATCGTAAAAATTTCGATCCCAGATCATATACAAACAAGTCAAATCTTGGTCAAACCTTTCAAATTTTAAGCTTTAAACTGAGAATCGTTCCTCCAAATTCATTTTGATTAATCATGAAACCAAAACGAACGATTTACATAAGTCATAATACACCACACTGGGCAAATCATGCCCGAAAACTAGCGATCAAAGTGCAAAAGCTCAAAACGACCGGCCGGGACGTTACATTATGTCCACTATCAGTAGATCAAATAAATTTATGCAAGATATTATATTTTAGTCGCCCCCTACAAGTTTGTCTTTATTGAAGTTTCTTTGTAACAAATCATAGCTAGTTATATAAAGTCATGCAAGATATTATATTTTTGTCGCCCCCACAAGTTTGTCTTCATTGAACTTTCATTGTAACAAATCATAGCTAGTTCATATAAAGTCATGCAAGATATTATATTTTGTCGCCCCCACAAGTTGTTATTCATTGAAGTTTCTTTGTAACAAATCATAGCTAGTTCGTATAAAGCCATGCAAGATATTATATTTTTGTCGCCCCCACAAGTTTATCTTCATTGAACTTTTATTGTAACAAATCATAGCTAGTTCATATAAAGTCATGCAAGATATTATATTTTTGTCGCCCCCACAAGTTTGTCTTCATCGAACTTTCATTGTAACAAATCATAGCTAGTTCATATAAAGTCATGCAAGATATTATATTTTTGTCTCCCCCACAAGTTTGTCTTCATCGAACTTTCATTGGAACAAATCATAGCTAGTTCATATAAAGTCATACAAGATATTATATTTTTGTCGCCCCTACAAGTTTGTCTTCATTGAACTTTCTTTGTAATAAATCATAGCTAGTTCATACCAATACTGATTTAAGAAGAAAAAGAGCAGGGAAATTCTGATCAATGGAGACCAATGATGTTCCAACAGCTAGTGAAATGTTCGGAGCTCAGTCTCATATCTATAAGCATACCTTCCATTTTGCAAATTCCATGGTTCTTCGTTGTGCAATTCAATTGGGCATACCTAATATAATTCATAATCATAAGTAGCCAATGACTCTGTTTGAGTTAGTTTCAGAGCTGAAACTTCCTCCTGCAAAATCAAACAGTATTCATCGATTGATGCGCCTATTGGTACACTCCGGCTTTTTCGCTACTAAAAGTGTTGACGAAATCGCAGAAACTCAAGAAGGTTATGTTCTTACAACTTCTTCTAAGATGCATTTGAAGAGTGAAATCCCAAATTTTTCACCTTTTATTAGCGCAATGGTTGATCCTGTTATGGTGAATCCATGGAGTTCTTTGGGGGATTGGTTTCTTAGAAATGAAACTACCCCATTTGAAACAGCACAAGGTGCATCTCTGTGGGAATATTGTGAGCAAAATCCAAGATTCAACAAAGTTTTCAATGAAGCAATGGCTAGTGATTCCCAAATGATGAGTTTGGTTGTGAAGGACTGCAAACAAATTTTTGAAGGGCTGGATTCATTGGTTGATTTTGGAGGAGGCACTGGTGTTGTTGCTAAGACTATTTTGGGTGCATTTCCTCATATAAAATGCACTGTTTTAGACCTCCCTCATGTTGTTGCTAACATGCCAGATACATAAAATTTGAAATATGTGAGCAGTGATATGTTTCAGTCAATTCCCTCTGCTGAAGCCATCATGTTTAAGGTAAAGCAGTGCTAGTTTTTGTTTCTTTTGTTTACAAGTTGACATGTACTCTGTCGTCCAATTTATTTAATGGTGGTTGATGGGTATGAAGTTTGGAAAGACAGAAAGTTGATTGACACTGGAGACCTAAAATAAATAATAGATATTTGTATGTCTATAAATCATTCTATTAAGGATAAACTGAGCATGTTAAAGTTAAATTTTATAGAACCTTTTGGAAATTACTATAAAATAAAGAGTGTCAAAGAAAAATACTATACTTGATATATATGTCACTACAGAGTGATCTTAAGCGGGAAATTGGCATAATTTTAATCCATGTTCAGTTTTTAATCTCATGACTTAGTCATTCGAAAATTCCTTTGCAACTTCACTGTTCATGCTTTATTATGTAGTCTTTCAAGTAATATATAATTTATGTATTAAATGTATAGGTTATTGATTGTGAATTTGTGATACTTATAAAGGGTCTGTTCAGTTCGGTTATTAAATTATATTTTTTTAGTTAGAAACGAAAAAATAGGCGATTTTAATCCCCACTCTTCTCGTTTCATACCAATGCCTAACAAAACAGTTAAAATTTTTTATCCTATGTCTGAAATTAAAAATATAATTTTTTTTTTGCAGCTGGTTATGTATGATTGAAATGATGAGGATTGTGTGAAGCTGTTAAAGAGAAGCAGAGAAGCTATGTGGGATAAAAATAAAGGAAGAAAAGGGAAGGTCATTATCATTGACATACTGCTGAATACAAATGATGAAGAAGCAGACATAACTAAACTGGAGCTCATTTTTGATTTAATGATGATGGTTTACATCACCGGAAGAGGGAGAACTGAGAAGGAATGGGAAAAGCCGTTCCTTGAAGTTGGATTCAGGAGCTACAAGATTACCCCCGTGTTTGCCCTAAGGTGCCTTATTAAAGTTTTTCCTTAAATATAGTATTATGTAAGAACTGAAATAACGAGGGTCATTCGGAAACAGCTCCCTACCCTTTCAGGATAGGGATAAGGCCGCGTACATCATACCCTCCTCAGATCCCACTTGGTGGGATTATACTGGATAGTTATTGTTGTTGTGGTAAGAACTGAAACAAATTGATGAACCTACATACAGTTTTAAATAAAGAGGATGAGCCTCACAACTAATCAAAGGTCTTATCAAATTAACCAAGATAAAAGAATATCAAATGCCATATATATTTTATATCAAATAACCACTACAAGAAATCAGATTTAATTTATTGTGGAAATATTTAGTGGCGAGCAGTAAAACGAAAAAATCAAAAATTTAAATTACAAAAAAAAAGTAAAAAAAAA